>PVJA010003981.1:56779-90100 GCA_004027025.1 Myocastor coypus | reverse complement strand
GATTATACTTACTCTTTCAGATTATGATGCTAGGGAGACAATCTGATGTTTACAAATGCAGGTATGACTTATTTCACATATGAATATGGTCTCTATCCATTATAAAGGCCTCCAGTTTCTTTTTTATAGCTGAGTAATACTCCACTGTATAAAGTGCCACATCATTTTCATTCATTCTTCATTTGGTGGGCATTCGGTTGTATCTAACATTTAGCTATGACATATTGCACTGATATAAACATGGGTGCACATAAAGCAAATTTAAATATGGGCTAAATTTTAGACATATAACCTACAGAGGTGAGATAATTAGAATCCTCTTCCTTTTCACCCATGCCAGTTGTTGTGGAAGCATGGGTTTTGTGTTTGGTTAGGACGCATCCATTTGTCATCCTGCACTTCTGTGGTCTACTCTGCCTCATTCACCTTTGTGTCTAAGGTAGTAATGTGGATGGTGGCCACTAAAGAGCAAGCAGGGAGTTGGTATAGTTAGCTGCTCTCATTTACCTTTTTCTTTTTAAAGCTTTTCATGTTAAATCTTAAGCTAGCAGCTGCATGTTGGAGCATGAATTCCCTGCTTTTCAGATGAATAACACATCCCTTACGATAATACTTTGAAGAAGCAATGACAGAAGTCCTCTTAGGCCAGATTTGATGAAGATTAAAGCCTCTGCATCCTTTGACTTCTGTGGTGTTCCTGCGTCGTCTCTCTCCTTCCTCCCAGAACAGAGAAGAAAACTTAATTTAACCCCTAAGGAAAATGAAAACATTAAGGTAAGTAAATACTATGTTTTATATAGAAGTGCATGTACATACTCTTAAACTCCATACAGATTTTCAGAAAGGATGTTTTTCTGTTGCTTCGGTGAATTGTTAAAAACCTAAGACTCTTAATTCTCGATGTCATGACAGTGATGAGAAAATGTAAATACCATCTAAGATAAATCAAGGATTTTGTTTTTGGTTTAACTTAAGCACTGGGACTACTACTCTTGATTTGGTAACATTTCCATGGGACTTAACAGTATCTAGCAGTATGGCTGGCAGACAGTGCAGGTGATTATTAAAGTGAAAGGCACAGGCTTTCAGAGTCAAAAAGCTGCCTCCATCCCTAATTCCCTGACTCATTTATGTTTTACTAACACAAACTAAATATACTCTTAGCCTCTAGGTAGATACATGTGATAGGTATCTGAAAAATGGGACATAGCAAGTTTCATTTGATAGTTTTCAGGACAGATGTTAATTTTCTTATGAAGGGGATAGACATTTGCTGTGGTATGAGTGTCTGTGTGCCAGTAAAGCTCATAAGATGATATCTGACCTGCAAGCCAGTACTTGAAAAAGGCAGAGAGTGGTGGAAGTGAGTAGTCCTAAGAATAGTGTTGTCATGATTGGAATTAATACCCTGGTGAAGAAAATACTGGGAAGCCAGCTCCATCATTGCTTCCTACAAAGAAATAGAGAAAAGGTATCAACCACGAGGAAACAGTCTCTCAGCAGATAACTGATCTTCTCATTCTTTAATTCCCTGTTTTTCAAGCCTCCCAACAATCAGTGTTTGCCATAAATATTTGTTTACAAGCACTCAGTCTCTGAATGAACAATACAATTCAGTTTCTTCTTCTATCTTTCTATGCTTTGAGCAGAATCTAATTCTGAACTTCAGGAGCCACATGGTGGGCTTGAGACTAAGGCCAAGAGAATCACAGTACCTGTGCTGATGCAGAGACGTGCATCGCAGTGCCTGAGAATTACTGAGTGCTTTTAAGATCAGCCCTGGGGTCTTTCCAGCTCACCTAGAACAGTCTTGCCCAAGCCACGCTCTTTCAAGTGGCAAGTTGAGGTTTATTCTACACTCTGAAATGCATACAGTGTTTATTCTTGGGCTTCTAGACAGGTAGTCCAAGTTTTGTTGTCTGTGCATGGGTAGGGTTTCAAAACAATCCTGTTTTTTGTCACTTCTCTTCATAGATATTAATCACTGCTAAGCATCTACACCCTCAACTTGACCTCAGCACTACAGGAGGTCTAACTTGCAATAGTGAAACAAAAAAATTGCCAAGTATACTCAAAAACTTTGGTATGTGTGGAAGCACTTTATTCAAACTACAGTTACTTGTGAAGTTCATTGACTTATAGCCTATTGTAGAGAGATAGTTTCAGAGAGTTTTAAGTCATTTATTCTCATATGAAAGTAGGAGTATTTACATTATCTGAGAATGTCAAAAGTAATTTATCAGTATCATTTCCACCAAGGCTTTTTTTCTTATTTTATTAGTAAAATTATGACCTAGAGCTATGAAAAAAAATCTTCTAATACTCTCAGTCAAAAGGTCAATGTGCAGATGATTGAAAACTATTTGTTTAATAACTTACTGTTATAAAACTGTACCTTCAGTACTTTCCCTTCATTTCAAGTTTGTTTTAGAACACTTGCATCAGAATTACCTGGAAATTTGGTAGAGATAAATGTAAATATGGGAGTCAGATCAAGAACATACTAAAGAAGAAATGCTATTAGGAAGAAAGAAAATCCAATAATCCATAACTTTATCAGACCCAAGTGATTCTGATATAGGCTAAGAATGAAGACCGGTGAGGAAAGGTCGGTGTAGACAGAAGCCGAAGGAGCTGCGTTGTAGTTTTAAGTCACTTACAGATTAGTGATGTGATCATGAAAATGTCCCCTCTATGCACTTTACCAGTTAAAGAGAAAGCTGAAAGCTGAGCCAAATTAAGATTTTAAAACTATTTTTAAAGTAAAACACCTGCTAAGTTCTAAGGACAAATATATCTAGTAAGGGGTGTGTGTGTGTGTGTGTGTGTGTGTGTGTGTGTGTGTGTGTGTGTGTGTGATACCTGATATTTCAACCTAAATCCTAAGCCAGCCTGGATACACAGATTCAACTTCCTCAGAAGGAAACCAGCCTATTTCTCCTCAACACACTCGGCCAGTTAGGAGATGCTCACCTGCACTGTAGGGAGTTATCTGTTCTACTCAATGTCTATTACATAGACTTAAAAGCTGTTTTCTGTCAGAAGCACCCAGTCTGTATCGAAGCTTTTGGCTGACTAATGAGTTACTAAAAGTAAGCTTAAGCTCGATATTTCTTCCCCTCTTTACAGCTGCCTCCTTTACTGACATAAAACTTTGGGTCAGACTCTGTCTCAGCTTGACAACTATGTTAATCACATAAGGCTTCTCTGTCTTAAGTTGGTGATGTGAGAGTGACTATTTTCTCTCTACATAACTTATAAAACAGAGGGCACCAGGAGAAGAGTAGCTGCTAGTCTCTTCCAGATTATCAGGGCCTTGAACTGCCATTTGGCTTTTATAAGGTCCTACTCAAGAAGCCCTCAAGCTCAGAGAGGTCCTTAAGCCCCCGCAGTCATATAACAAGATCTGAGCAGTCAATCTAGGACGGCACTTGGGGCTGAACCCTTCAGGTGGAAATCATCCTGGCACCAGATTGGTCCCTCAAGTGACTAGGATTACTCTAGAGTCACCTGTGGAAACAACGAAATTTTATCTACTTAATTTCTAATACCTTTTTTTTTCTTTTCTTCTTTCCTCTTCCAATTTTATATGCATATATCTGGTAATATGAATAACTGCTTGGAAGACAGCACTATGTATTACAACAATTACTGTGAAATTCATATTATTTGTTAAGTGAAAAATCTGTATCAGTTGTATTTTTTTCTCTTTTAATTCTAATTTGCACTCTATTTATTTATTTATTTATTTATTTATTTATTTATTTATTTATTGGCAGGACCAGGGTTTGAATTCACAACCTTGCACTTGCCAGACAGGCACTTGTGCCATGGAGCTACTGCCCCCGCCCCTGTACTCTCTTTAAAATAATAAATACATAAATAGACAAGTGCTAGGTTTGAGGTGACCTTTAATTATATTTATCCTTTGCTTTCCCCAAATTCTTTCTCTGTTTAAACCCATAACTCATGGTTTTGTCTACTCAAGTAAAGGTAAGGATATCTTATCCCCCTTTACCGCCCCCCGCCCCCGCAAGGATTCTAAATTCCTTTCCTCTTTGCCATGACTTTTCTTTCTTTCTTTCTTTCTTTCTTTCTTTCTTTCTTTCTTTCTTTCTTTCTTTCTTTGTTTCTTTGTTTCTTTGTTTCTTTGTTTCTTTCTTTGTTTCTTTCTTTCTTCCTTCCTTCCTTCCTTCCTTCCTTTCTCTCTCTCTCTCTTTCTTTCTTTCTTTCCTTCTTTTTTCTTGGAGTGAGTGGCTAGTCCTGAATTACTGAGATATGCTTCCTCCTCACCCCAAAGCCTCTAGTCTAGAACTCATTGTCCCAATATGGTGGCACTGAATAAAATTCCTTTCTTAGTACACATTACTTTTTCTTTTTGGTTTGCTTCTTTGAGAGTATCTCAGTCTTGTCTTGTTGCTAGGACAAATGCCTGACAACCAAAATGAAGAAAGGAAAGGTTTATTTAGTTCATAATTAGTGGAAGTTTTAGGTAATACTTAGCTGGCTCCAAGGCAGAGTGCCACGTGGCAGGGAGCATCCATTCATGGCAGTGGCAAAGAATAGAGAGCAAAGGTGGTGGCAGCAGTTCAGGCAGCTAGCCAGCCTCCCTCATCTCCTTACACTGTAATGCAAATTGCTCCTCCCTGGGCCTGAAATCCCAGCACTGGGCTGGGGTGTAGCACTCACACCTGAAATCCCAGCACTGGATCGAGAATCAATCATAAACTCCAGAGGCTCGCATGAAACTTTGAGGAGACAACTAGACACAAACCATAACAGAGGGCATACGAATGACTAATGGATAGGCCTGATTTGTTGGTACTACCAGAGTAAGGTCGCTGGTTTAGCAATCTGGTACCTATGTGAATGTTAATCTCCTCTGGAAACACTTTCATAGCAATACCCAGACCGGTGTTTTACCAAATATATATCTGGATACCAAGAAGTATTCACATTGACACACAGTAGCCAACAGTTATAAGACTCTTTGTTTGACAGAATGATTGATCACACTTAAGCCTAGTAATTATTAAAATAAGGCACAGCCCAATAGTTAAAGTAGGGCAGGTTTCTGGGATATATTCCCATCATCATGTCACTGTTCCCAGGTGAGCACTTTCTACCACTGGGCACTAAACGACCCAGTATAATAGGTATAGATTTATTGATGCACTATTTAAAAATGTATAAGTACCTGAATAATATGACTTCTAACTCTCAGACAACAACTGATACAAGAAAATATTTCAGGCAAGAACTTAAAGGCATTTCCTATGCTCTAAATTTGAAAACAACCGATGTGCTAGTTTCGTGTGCAATCTGTGCTTCACGCTGCTTCCTTACCTGGTGGCAGGCTTATTAAGTGATCCAGCTTTCCATTGGCCAGCTAGTATGGTCATGGTTCTGCTCAAAGTTTTACCTTTACAAATACTTAGAAAACTCATTTTATAAAAATGCAGCAAAAAGGCAAGCCTTCGCTCAATCCATGTGTAAAGTTTTGCAAATTTTAAATACATGAGTAAAATTTCAATGTAATACTATGACATTTCTTCACACTATGGAAAATGTCAAAGCCACACATCGTTAAATTAAATCAAGTGCTCCAGACACTGAAATCAGCTACTGTAGGATTAAATAGTAATGATTTTAGGAATATGCTTCAGTATATAAATTTTAAAATAAGTCCAAATTGTCTAAACTGAAATACAAGGAGAAATCAAAATACCTGAGTACCCATATGAAAAGAAATTTCTTCTGTTCAAGCAACAGACCATCAATACCTCTCCCATGAAAATTCATTGCACTGTAGAGATTAATCAGCATTCAAAACTAAGTTTAAATAACTGGATTATTTTTTAAACATTTTAATGCAATTGCTTTAATAATATCTTTATGTGTGGTTGACTTTTTTAATCAAAGAGTAATTGATAACATGATAGATGATGAGGTTAATATTCTGCACAATCTTTTTTACAATGTTCTTTTAATATGAGATGATCTGGGTTCTCTTAGAGGGGAAACTGGAATGGTATTTCACACAGTGTCATCAATCTTTACTATGAAGTAAAGGAACAGAAACATAGAGATGGTGTGGTGTTAGAGTCACAGGAGTTGGAAAGAGAGATGTTTGAATTTGTATCAAAGTGTACCTGTGGAGTTTCTGAGGCTGGCTCTGAAGTGCCAGTAATATGCCTGGAAATCAGTAATTATTCATTCTTAAGACATAAATGATACCTGAACAGGAGAGATATGCTCTTAAAATAAGAGGAAATGGATTAAATTAGGATGGTAAGTTGAACATATTTGTTTCCATTTTACCTCAGTTCATATATAGACATGATATTCTAGATACACACATACATACACACAATGTCTAAAATATGCAACAAACAAATGCCTACCATCTATCTATCATCTATCTATTGTCTGTCTGTCTGTCTAATCTATCTATCTATCTATCTATCTATCTATCTATCTATCTATCTACCTATCTATCTATCGATTTATCTTCATCTCATCCTTTTAGAAATCGCTGTAAGCACATCCAGTAAATGAATAAGTATTCACTGAAGAAAATAAAAAGGAAGTACTGTTTTCTGTTAATAAAAGCAGATGAAGTCTGTGGCACTTGAGCAGTGATTTTTCTCCTCTCAACTCCCACTACTCAGCTTGATGAAATCTCCGTCCTTGGTAGGTTTGGTCAAAAAGAAAACACTCCTTTTCTTCTTGGCTACCAGTCAAGCTCACTATCCCTTTCCTGAAGCAACAGAACATTGTGCTTGCCATCTACCACAATATGAATGATGAAGCTGTAAGAAGGATGACCATGAGCTGCAGCTCCTTCATCCACTGTCCCCATCTCCATAGACAAAAGTGCTGTGCTCTTTTCTGTAAGATAATAATCCTGCCACCTCCAACGCCCCACAGGCTGCTCTCAGAGTAGCTTCTCTGCTTGGAATGGTGAGCCATGGTCAGAGGAGACACCCAGGACATGAGCTGAAAGTATTTTTTTCAGAGAAAGAGGTAGCTCATAAGTAAACATATCTCTAAGGCTTGTAAAAAAAAGAACCACCTTTATTTGAAATAGGAGATTGGGAAGTTCAAGCTGAAGCGTGTTCTCAGAAGCAGTAATTCCTCTTAATTAAAAACAACAAGCAAAACCATTGGTCATCTAATTTACCACAGAGAGTCACAGAAGGATCCAACTCAAAAGGGCCTTTTAGGGACAAAGTAATCTCAAAAGCAGACTCAGAACCTATCATTGTCTTAATTGGATGAGACTGCTGAACAATTTACGTACCAGGGCGTTGCTGAGAATAATAGAGCAATTATCCAGTATTGGTGGAGTCCCCTGTGCAGGATATAATATCACGTGAAGCAGATGACATCAAAGATTAAGGGAAGAGGCAGAAAGGGGCCTGGTAAAACCCTCGTCATTCCAGGATGGATGTACACAGGCCCAAGAGTGGCAACAAAGATTTCACACTGGGAAGAAAATAGTTTATTGAAATAGATTTTAATAAATACAGATGGAAATGACCACTGAAACAATCCATAGAGAAGGGAGAGGATTTGATAACTAGAATTGGTAAAACAGATTATGTAAAAATCCCACAATTAACAAAAATTGTGAGACAAGCATTGTGTGATATACCCACAGAAGAAAGTGGCCTCAGATATTGCTTTTGAGAGTCCAGATACTAGATTAAACAAAGATTTGAATGCAAATATTATAAAACTGTGTGAGGAACCAGAGGAATGATGCTTGAGGGAATACAGAAAGGTAGGAAATCTTCTCATTAATGAGTTCACAAATGGTTTAAAAAATTCAATGAAAATTCTATACCAGAAAACTCCAATTACTGACAGCTGTATTAAAATGTTCAACTGTAGATTAGAGCTAACAAAAGAAAGAATAAGTAAAGTAAAAAAAAAAAAATAGAGCTTATGCAACACAGAAAAAATGCAATGGATAAAAATGAGGAGATACAAAAACAGAATGAACCTTTTCATGTACCACAACTGTACTGAAAATCCCTGAAAAATGAGGAACACAGAAATGTGAAAAAAAGAAATGAAGAAACAAAGCCTAAAGACCTGCATCAGTTACCCCCACATATTAATTTACATACCCAAGAAGCTCAACAAACTCTGAGTAGACTAACTAATAAAGAAGTAAATGCCAATGCCTAGAAATTATTAAAAAAGGTGAAAATTAAAGACAAAGAGGAAATCTCAAAAAAAAAAAAGAGAGAGACAATTTGTCACATAGGAACCAGCCCCATAATTTTGCTACATAAAATCTTTGAGAGGCAGGCTTGTTGACAACCCATTCACGAACCCACCTCTGTCTCAAGAGCTGTTATATTTCCCATTTACATTACCTACTCTTTTCTTCACTATATTTTTCTATTCTTAAAAAAAATATTCAAACAGGAGAGGCCTTTAGTAAAACTTATAATCATATTTTTATTAGATTCTGTGAATCAAAGGTAATAACAGAGGACACACTCTGATTACTCAAAGAAAAATAAACCAATAACCAACAAAGATATCTTTCAAAAGTGAAGTGGAAATACATTTTTATCAGACCAACAAAATCTAACAATTTATCAGTAGAGTAACTATAAGAAACAGTAAAACAAAATGTTTAGGCTGAAAACAGATGGAAATTGCAAGCCATAAGAAATATAAAAAGCACATGTAATTAGGTAATATAAAATACAGAATAGATTTAAGAATTTTCTCTTTTATGTTCTTAACTGATTTAAAACTAAATGTAGAAAACAAACAGATATATAATTGTTTCATTGGGCCAACAAACTGTAGGTGGTTGGCAGCAGAATTATATTTTAGGTAAGGAAATGATACCAGCCTGAAATAGCTAAGAAAAAAGTCAATATAAAATTATAAAATATATACTTGTTCTCTCTACTTAAACTTTTTGAGAGATATAAAATTGTATTGCATAATTATTGTGCCTATAATTTTTTTATTCAATGAGTATGTGTAAGTGTGTATGTGTGTGTGTATGCTTGTATGCACAAAAACGGGAATGAATCCAGCTCTACAGAGAGAACAATTCTTACTATATAGGTAAGTCTGGAATATACCTAGTGTAAATTTGAGACACATTTTAATATGAGTCTAGAGTAAGCCCTGAACAATTACTAAGAATATAAAAATAGTGATGAATTGTAGATAAGATGGCACATGTCTATAATCTGAAATGAAGGAGAATGAGGCAGGAGAATTATAAATTCAAGGGAAGCACTGTTTGAAAACAAACAAACCAACAGATCTCTGGAAATATGTATGAGCAGTAAGTCATCTTGGGTTTGATCTCTGTTAATATATAATATGTAATATATCATGTATAACACGCAGTATGTAGTATATGATATACTATATAATACATATGGAAACAGTTACTGTATGATTGGACATGCTGTAGTCGGTACTCAGACATTGATGCAATAAAGGCGTAGGCCTCAGAGAGACACCACTTGGAGGTGGGTGACTGTCTAAGAGGTTGGTCCTTTTCAAAGTTCTTTGGTCACCAAAGTGCTGAGGGTGATAGTGGGCCTGGACTTGATGTTTCCTCCCTTTCACTCCCAGGTCAGTGGTTTTGCTCTTCCTCTGACTGCTCCTTCTGTGGTAGGCCAGACTGTTTAGCCTGAGGCAGGGAGGTGGAACAGTGAGGGGACAAAATCTCAAGAACTCTGGGGCAAAATATACTCTTTTTCTCTATTAGTTGACTTTTTCAGCTAATTTTTTGTGGTGAGATTACTAGAAATTGCACTCACGCTCTTCACAGTGAACTATATACATCTCCAGCCCCCTTTCTATTGTTTTAATTTGTTTGTTTTCAGCACAGGTTCTCTTGAAGTCACTGTGGGCTTGAACTTGTCATTCTCCTGCCTCAGCCTAGAGTGCTCAGATTACATAGGATGATATAGGTACAGTTATGAATCTGGGCTCTCAGGTGCTTTTTTACAGTGATGGTAAGGTCACTAACAGAGAAAATCTTATGCTAAAATATGTTCATTCAATATGAAAGGAAACAGCGAAGGAAATACAGTAGAACAAAAAAAAAACATGGAACAAAGAAAACTATAAAAATGGCATATATATCAATTTGTCAATAATCATATTAAATATGAATTTATTAAATTCCAAAAAAGGCAGAGATTCTCAGACTGGAGTCAAAATGAAGACCTAATTATCTCTAAGAGAGCAGAGCTAGTTTATTTTAATTGATGCAAATGGATTGAATACATAGATAGAAAATATATATATATATATGTATATATATATATTATGAAAACAGAAACTCTGAGAAAAAATTATTTTACTAATATTATCCAGAAATGATTTTGAACAAATGACTTATTTTGATACATTTAATTTTGTTAGTTTGACTAACTAAGGTTCAGGATACATAAATTATCACAGCAAGGGTAAACCTTTAAAAACAAACATAAAGAACTATAGAAGTGTATTGATAGAATAGGTATACAGTTTGAAACCTTTAAGTAAGCTTATACATTTTGGGGAAATAGCTTATTTTTATCATTGATCCTGATAAGAGAAGAATTTGTTCCATCTCCTTTGAAGAAATGTGAAACAATACATACTATTTTTGCATTACTGAAGAATGATTTAAAAATGTGTGAAATTTTGAATATGGTGCCTCTGAATCAGTCCTAAGCTTCATAGAGAAAGTAAACCAAGTATTACTGAATAGTTTAAAATTCAGTAGTAACAACATCTTCTACACTGTTTGGTCTATTTGCACTGTGATAGCTTTGTAGCTAATCAGTGAGTGAAGCTGTATGATAGTCTTTCAAGTAACCATTTTTTGAGCATTACACAAAGTGAGCAGCACTGGAGGCCACTGAGCAGTTAGTCTGAAGCCTCGCCTTTGCTGCCATTTGCACAGTGTTGCTTTCCTGTGGAAAGGAAAGCTGAATGCACCATCACAATGAGTCTTGGAGCAGCTATGGAGGCTCTCCCTCCTCCTGGCCCTTGCAGCTGTTCCCACACTATTAGCAACTCCCAGAGCATAAAGCCAGAGATGGATAAGCAATCCTCCTGCTCCTGCCTAGCATGCTGTATCTCTGCATCACTGAGCCTCCTGTGTCTGCTTGGACTCATTAGCTGATGTTTAGCCCTCAGGAACTCTTCTTACAGGGAACTAGATCACCTTCTTGTTGCTTAGAAGGAGCCTCAAGAACACGTGGCTGTCCTTTCTCTTGACTGCTGTTTGAAATTCCACCTCACTCTTACACTCCTACTCCTAGGGCCTTGTAAAGTTCCCTCTGAGCAAGTTTAAGTCTTCGCTTACCTGTACAATTTATAAGATGCCAAGCTGATTTAAAACCTTTTAAATATTAACATGAGCAAATACTTGTGCTTCATATTAAGTCTGTGGAAGTAAAATCATATGACTCTTGTGACCTGCCATAAAGCTTTATGACTCAGCACTGCAAAAGAAAAACAAGGATTTTTAATCATCACAGAGACCGAGGTTAGGCTGCTTAATTATAGGTGAATCTTAAAAAAATACACAGTTGAATATAAATACAAATTACTATAAGCACGCTGAAGATTTCATTATATTTGAATTTTAAATAAACCTTGAAATTATTATATTACTCTATATTATGAATTGTAAAATGTTCAAGATTTCTCATTATAGGTTCATTCATTAATTTATTCAAATGCTGATTAAAATCTTAAATGCCATGGAATATATTAAATTACATTAAATGTATTTCCTGTGTTACAGGTTTTAAAATGTGCCACACAGTTGAATTCACTAAGTTGCAGCTACATTATATATATTACAATATCATAAGCTAGCGGCACAGAATGCCAAGCAGAGTATTACAGGAGGAATGAAGCTACCTTTCAAAACAATCAAATCACTTTTTCTCAATCACTTATGCTGCTGAGCTATCTCCCCAGCCGAAGGTATCGTTCTTTAACTGTGAACTCTTTACTCTTATTTTGGAGAAGTTGAATTATAATCCAGTGCTCTTTTCCATGCATACTATAGCTAAAAGGAAAACAAAACATTTTTCATATTAAATTCATGAACTACATCACCATAGGAATCAAAGTAGGAGGGGCCAAGGAGATAGTTCCGTGGCACAAGTGCCTGCCTGGCAAGTGCAAGGTTATGAGTTCAGATCCGGGTCCTGAAAAAAAAAAAAAAGTAAAAAGAATCAAAGTAGGTCAGAGAATCCTCTTCATGGGCAGGTAGGGACAGAGCACTAATATGCTTAGGGCTTCCATCTGACTCCTGTGACCATCTCCCATCTTCATGTCTGGGAAGAAAAAAGACTGGGTATTTCTTCTTCAGAAATCAGGAGGGCATCCAGACTCAGAAGGACGTGAGCAGCAAGGGTGGGACCAACATGGGCCTATCAGTCAACTGAACTCTAGACACCTGAAGCAGCACTATAATTCATTTTAAAGAATATACAGAAGGAGAACTGAGTGGATTTTCAGTAAACGTGCCTTTTCTAGGGATTTTTATAGAGCACAACCATGAGGTGAGATATGCCTAAAGTGGGAAACATGGGAACTGGCAAGGTGGGCATGAGGTGGAATGAAATTATGGTCCATTCATGAGATTATAAAGTGTAATCAGTGCAGAACGGTTAGGGACGGACCAAGGAACCTGATTCTGAATGAGCACAATGCCCAAGGAGAGAAACAAACATCTAGGACCCATCATTCTAGACGCTAAGTTAAACAGCCTACTTGGACCACTGCACTGTAGCCTACATGCGGCAGAAAAGAGAGGGCTGAGCACATTCTTGAACCACTCTTAAGACGAAGAACACACCATGGCCTGAGCAACAAGCCCTAGCGGGGAGAATGGGCAGAAGGACCCTGGAGCCAGGAAGACACCTCAGAAACTCATAGTTCCTAAAGGCAGGGATAGAAAATTGTGACTGCCTGTGTCCCAAGACTACTGATTGTGTAAAGATATGCTCACTGAGTAACACAATAATGTATTTTTTCACTTGATCTTTTTTCCTGTGCTATGTTATTTTCTTATTTTTCATTCATTGAATTTTTTGGAGGAAACGAGTTTCTCCTCACATTTTTCCCCATTCACATTTTTATTTGTCTCTTTTTTCCTTCCAAATAATATATGCAAACCTATAATCTATCTAACCAAGGAGAAAAAAGATAAAAATCAATACAATTAGAAATGAAAGGTGAAATTACTGTGGCCAGTGCTAAATTTCAGAAATATTGCCAACAACTATTGTGCAAGCCTGCCTGCCAATAAATACATGAATTCAAAAGAAATGAATAGATATCTAGATATATAAGAGTTACACAAATTGAATCAAGAATAAAAACCCTAAATAATTCAACAACAATCAAAACTGAAGCAGTATTCATAATACTTTAAAGAAAGTTATTGTAGACACAGTAAAATACAAATGAGGTTAATGGAAAATAAACACCGATTTCTAAAAAAACAAACAACAAAATCTACTAAAAGTCAAGCTGTGGATGGGTTCACTCTAAATTTTTTCAAAATTTCAAGAAAATTCTATCATCAATACTATTCAAACTTTTTAATAAAATTGAAAGGGAGTGAACACTTCCAAAGTCATTCCTGGAAGTTATCATTCCAAAAACAGATAATGATACAGGCAAAGAAAAAGAGAACTATAGACCACTTTTTTTCATGAATATAGATGCAAAAATCCTTGAAAAGATATACACTCAGTATATACTTCATTATAATTATACTTTTTTTTTTCCTTTTCTAACCTGGAAGATTATATATACTCCTCTGCAGTTGTTTCTTTACTCCAACTGCTATTATTTCAGAGATTTCAGGTGTGTAAAATCCAGTTTATTTATTCTAATCTCTCCCAGCTTTGTTCTGGGTGGCTGCAGGCCTGACACTGCTTCTTTGTTTTGAAAGTAGTAGTTAATGTTTAAAATTTTTATTTTGCTAGCTCCATGTGCTAAGGACAACAATGTGCAATGTAACAACTGCAGCTAAACATCTTTGATCTTATTCTTTTAAATATGTACCATTTTAATGTCTTACCTATTATTATTATACCCTTAAAATAAAATATAAAAAGTAAAAAGGACAAATAAAACTTTAAGGCTTATTGAAAGAAGAATGTTTAATTGCTTGATTGATCTTGCGTATCTATATCTCGGAGCCTGAGCAAAAAAATGGATAACAATACATAAAGTAACAACCACTGTTAATTTTCCATTCTTGTTCTGAAATTCCAAACCATTTGTACTGTGTTATACTGCTTTGTTACTGTCTTTGTTCTTATTTGTTCTAGTTTTTATTTTTATGTTAGCTCCTTCAAGTAGAAATACCCCAAAGATTTATATGACTATATTCAAATTATCAAATTGATGCATATTGTGTTGCTACTGTAAATTTCTTTGCAATCACACACTTATACAGCTAAGTCCCAGTTTGATTTGTAAGCACTGTACATGCAGTGATTTAAACAGTTTGACTAGGTAAATACTTAGTGTCTTTAAATAAGAATGTTTATATTTCTACCCTAACTTCTTTTCAAGATAGTACACAGTACAGTGTGTTGGAGTTTGATATAAGATACAGGGAGCCGGGGGACAAGACTCTCTGGAGGGGTGGCTTGGCTGGACCCTTTGCTGAACTCATGTCCCACGGAAATGGGGCTAGCATCTCTTTTGAAGAATTCAGCTGGTCTGACTGATGGTCTGTTCTTTGTCTTGTCTTGCCTGTGATTGACTCACTTGTGTCTGGGAAGTCTCCTGGGATCTGAGTTGGTCCTGTGCTTTAAGGAGACCAGGGTCTTTATGTATGATGCACTTTTAAGAGATTCCCAAGTTTTTAAAGAGTTTTTATTAAGTGAATAAAACATTTGAAAAACAAGATGATTAGAATTTAACAATGATTATTATATTGCACATTGCTGTCTTTAAAGTAGTTGCTTAGATTGCCAGATATATGCTTGTAAAATTGGTCAAAAATTTGAAGCATTAGCTGTCCTTTTAAATAAACCAGTGGAGGGCTGGAGAGATAGCTTGAGACTCTTAGCACCTGCCTGGCAAGGATCGAAGAGTTCAGTCTGCAGTAACCCATGCTGTGCTGTCCCTGGTATCCTGGGTGCACTGAGGTGGCAATGGAGACTAGGTGTGGTGGCATGTGTCTCTTATACCAGCACTGGAGGGGCTGAGACAGGAGGATCACTCCTAGTGATCCTAAAACTATGAATCCTAGCTGTGTAATAAGACCCTTCAACAAAGGAACAAATAACAGATTTAAAAATGTAAAAGAATAAGTCAGTTGAAATTAATAGAACAATTATCTTAGATACCTTCTCTCTCTCTGTGTGTGTGTGTGTGTGTGTGTGTGTGTGTGTATCTTTTCCCTTTTTTCTTTTCTCCTTTCCATCATCTCAATCGTTCTTTCCTTTTGGTCAGTTTCTTTTCCTTTCACAATATGAGAAATGTCAATAATCAAAAAGACACACACACAGCAAACACACTGAGGAAAAAAAAAATAGGGAAACAGCATCCTTCACAACAGCATCCCCAAAATCAAATACCTAGGAATCAATCTAAGAAAGCAAGTGAAAGATCTATACAGTGAAGATTCTGGTACTCCAAAAAAAGAGATCAAAGAGGATTTCAGAAAATGGAAAAGTATTTCTTCCTCGTGGGTAGGAAGAGACAACACTGTGAAAATGATCATAGCCCCTAACTGTTATATAACTTCAATGCAAATTTTATAAAAATACCATTAGTGTAACTCACAGATCTAGATAAAACATTTCTTAATTTCATCTGGAGCCAGGAGAGAACTGGAAAAGCAAAAGTAGTCCTAGGCCACAAAGGCAAAGCAGGAGGCATCACACTCCTTGATTTGGAATTAGACTCCCAAGTTTTTTAATATTTTCTCAATTTCATTGCAGAATATAGCAATCTATGAAAGTATACTTAATACAGAATTCTGAAGAATGATTAAACAAAAACAATGGAACTGACTCATTAAAAAATAAAATTTCCTGCAGCTTGGAAGACACTATGCATTTCATAAAGCATGCTTCTCCCCCAATTCTAGTGGCAACCACTATACTAACACCTGTGGCAGATAATGTATTCTTTCTTATTCATATTGATCACTAGTAGACCATATAATTTGCATTTTCATTTATTTACCTTTAAAGTTTATATAAATAAATGTTCAATAAAAATATTTGTATCTTTCTTCTTATGTTAATATATTTGGAAAATACGTCATTGTTGGTGCACATAGCTCTATTAAACTTTAAAATTTTTGGTTGGAAAATGAACATTATGTGAATATATCCAAACTAACTTTAATGTTAACCATAATGTATTGCATTGCATGGACTTACCAAACTTAATTTTAATTTTCAATAGGTCAACTTTTCCAATTCTGAACTCTTAAAAATGATACTGCTCAAACATTTTGTGAATTGCAGATGTTTGCAAACCTGCTCTCATTTCAAGGGACATAAAAGGACAGATACTGAAGCTGCTCCTTAATTTGTGTCCAGCTTCTGCTAACTGCAGCATGGATGAGCCTACAGGCCAGCACAGAAGTGTCTATGAAATGATCCTCCAAAGTTCCGGATGTTAAGGTTAGCCCTGACTTGCTTAGGTTATCATTTCAACGACTGTTAACCACTTCCTTCTGGTCTGCTTCCTTAACTCTTTGTATGCAAATAGCACTGCCCTGCCTCTAAGCACTGGGACAGTAGCCTCCTTCTATTACTTAAGAGGACTTGTGTTACTAGGGACTGGCAGCCATTTCCCTCCAGGTTTCAAACTTGCTGAGAGATGCAGGCACCTGAGTCCGTACAGAAGCTCTCTAGATGTGAGAAGATGCATGGCACGCTTATTTCCTTTCTCTCCTGTTTTCCTCCTGCCCTCGTATATCAGGCCTAGAAAGGCTGCCGCCGGCCTAGAAAAATTTTATTTTTCCTTTCCTGCAGTTTCCCCAGTCCCTACAGCAGTACCATTATGTTTTTCTATACATAAGCAAACAAAACTATGATAAATCCTTCAGAATAAAATAATTAGGGCTCTTCAACTATATTTCTTTAACAAAGCTGCTTTTCAAGACTCTTTTCTCCTCAAAATCTAATTGAGAGCTTAGAAACAGCTACTTGCTGCAGCTTGTCTGTTTTCTTAAGCTTTGGTGCCATTTGTTGTTAATGGGTAAGAAATCTAGATAATATCAAGATTCACAGAATGATGGTCTTCAAGTAAAAATGTTTCAAAACTACATGTGTTCCAAGCTTTATGGATCTGAGATTGAAAAAGATATGAGAAAGACTGCTATGCTTCGTCTTCTCATTGCTACAACTTTTCACTGTTAAATTCACTCCTTTGTTTGAAGTGAGAATTATTGCCTACAATCAAAAGCCCTGTATAACTACAATGAGGACAACAATATGCAGTGTATCAATTATTGTGAATGTGTAATTTCTTATTAAAAGTAATTAAAAAAATAAAATTGAAGAAAAACAGATCACAGAATACTAAAATTCTTCAAAAGTACTAAGGATGTATGATCAGGCACAAAATTTAAGAAAAATGTGTTACAATGGCTTGATGACATTCAAGAACTTTTGTTAGATACTTTAGCTATTTTCATGTTCTTTAAAAGGTAAGTTTCTTCTTAACTTTTTAAATATAAAGTTATGATTACCAATCAAAAAAGCTACTATAAATGAAACATTTGTGAAGGTTTTAGAAATTTCCTATGATTTCTTACATGTTAAATATAGTCCCTGATTTATAAATACTTGAGTTACGAACATTCAGATATTGAATCTGACTTACAAATGTTCTCCTGGAACTTAGTACATTTATATATCAGATTTGAGAAATGAAAGCACCTTGAATTCACACTGTAGCTATTTTGTTATTCACATATACCCAGGATATTTTAATTTATAAAAATAGTATTGTTTCATATGTAGAATTAAGGCATCATACAACATATCACAAAAATCTTTTTAAATTATGCAAACTGGAGCTGATTAGTGACTCATTTTGTAAATTCGTTGTTGTACTCTAAGAATGAGACAACTGAGGCATACGTCCAAAAAAGCAAGAGCGCTTTATTTTAGTGGTACCCAGTGGCAGTCTTTAAGCAGGAGTGCAAAGAGGCCGAGGTAGGGGAGCAGGGGGCTTTTAAGCTCGAAAACCACAATAAGGATGGAGTAGTGGGAGTACAACTCTGGAAAGCCAGATATGGGCCACAGGGCTCAGGGCAATTGGAGAGGCAAAAGGGAGTGAACATCTGGACAGCCTGGTAGCAAAGGAGAGGCAAAGGGAGCACACATCTGGAGGGTGTGATATGGACTACAGTTGGGCAGCTCACGAGAATAGAACATTGTGGTTTTTCTCAGGATTTTATAGAGCAGAGTTTTACAGAGTAGAGCAGTTTTGAGTTAGCAAATAGCAGCACATACAGAACAAGATGGTGGCGCAATGCTCAAGGTACAACAGGGATGGGGATTATGGAGTTAAAGAGGCTAAGTTATAGTATGACACTCCTGAGCTGTTTTCTGGTCTCAAATCAAGTTTTGTCACAAATTGCTGCTCTAGAGTTTGGATTAAGTGAAGACACATGTGAAAGGCAGAAACTTGAAGTAAGATAACTTAAGATGGACAAAAGGCCTTTTACTATAAGCCAAAGAGAGAATAACATTTTATAAAAAACACTTGGGTTTTCTAATTTACCTGATAGAAGGAATAAAATGGACTACATTATAGTATGAGAAAAAGAAACCAGAATTTAATTTCCATCTCCATATTACATTCAGAATATACCTAATCAATATAATTAAAATGGTAAATTAAATTGAAATATGCAATACCATTGGGCATCACACTTAAAAATCTTTAGAAACACAGAGAAATTAAAAATTCATAAAATAGAGGAATATGTGTACTTTTGAAAGCAATTGCTATTTTGGCAATATTCTGCACATATTTGACAGTGTTGCCTTTGTTAAAATAACAACAGTTGCCAACATGGAGCTGTTAGGTTAGACAAAGTGGGAATTAGTCACTAGAGACAGCCCCATATGTTACAAAAGCATCGTGCATGTTCTCTACACTTGGAGAGGAAAGACAGTCTCAGAGAGCATTTGAAAACAATATAATAGCCATTGTTAATTAGCTATTTCTGTTTTGAAAATCTGTAACATATGCATTGTTGTATGTTATTCTGTTTCTGTCTTTTTTATTTGTTTTGCTTGTGTTTTTTTTAACTCCAAAACTAAATAAAATTATGTATATTGAGATAGCAAGTGGGACATCCTCCAAAACTTAGAACCTAAAGTGACTTTGCAAATGCGAATAGTGAAGTCCAAAAGTTGGGTTAAATATAAATTAGGTCATCTTCTTGCATGCCACTTCAACTGAAATGGTTTTGATATGCACGGCAACCAAATTATAGGTGTAGTTTTGGCCACCAATTATATCTATGAACATTCTAGTTCTAGTGGGTACAGAGAAACGATTAGCAATCACAGTGTGGTGGTTGCATGTTTGCTTTCTGCATAAGGATTATGAACAGCAGTCTCTAAAGCAGACATGTTAGCTCTTAACAGTCCCCATCATTTTTGATATAATTCATCAGTAAAAGATCAAATAACAGGTGTAAAGGATTTACGTATCTTAATTCTTCAGAGTATTTCCTATGGAGTTAGGAGTTTGTTCATGAAAACCTCTTTAAGAGGTCTATCAAATCTCTCTTCCACCAGACTTAGTGTTTCTGATTTAATATTTAGATCTTTGATTCATTTTTATTTTAGTGCATGGTGATAGACATGTATCTAATTTTAATCTTCAGCATATAGAAAGTCAATTTTTCTAGCATTAAAGAGACTATTGTTCTGGTACTGAAGGGGCTGGTCCCCTATGTCAAATATAAGTTGGCTAAATGTGTTTGAAGTTGTTTTTGCATCTTCTAGTCTGATCTATTGATCCTCAGATGTGTTTTTATAAGTTTTCATTCTTTTTTTTTTTTTTTGGCTTGTACCAGTACTTTATTGATTTTTTTTTAATCACAATAGCTATATAGTTGTTATGGTTTATGTCTAGTTGCCCCCACAAAGCCTCATGCAGTCATGGGGCAGGGACTTCTATAGATTGAGACTTGACTCATGAGTCACTGGAATTACGTATTTTAGTACTGATCTAGAGTTTGAGGCTTGATCCATGATTCCTGGGTTCATGTATTTTAAGTACTTCTGGGATTATGGGTATAGGCTAAGGCAGATATGCTGAGGTGGAAAGCCTGAATGTAATATAAAGAGAAACAGAGAGACAGGCTAAAGCTGTTGCTCTGCTGCCCTGTTTGGTTGGCTGCCTCTGCTACCATTTTGTTGCTGTTCCACTGCCATGAACTGGATGCTCTCTGCTCTGTTCTACTCAGCCTTGGGCCAACCAAATATGGACTGAAACCTCCACAAACTGTGAGCTAAATAAACCTTTCCTTCCCCCATTTTGAGTGTCTGGTATTTGTCCCAGCAACGAGTAAAAAGTAACTAAGACAATAGTACTATTTCAAGTCAGGGATTATGATGCTCTCTACTTTGCCTTTGTTGCCCAGAATTGTTTTCATTATTCTATGTCTCTTCTGGTTCTTAATGAGTATTAAGAATGTTTTGCTTAGTTCTGTGTGGTAGACTAATGTAATTTGGTTGGGATCGTGTTAAATACCTGCAACAATTTTGTGAGTGTGGCCAATTTTAACATGTTGGTTCTTCCTGCCGACAAGCAAGATATCTTTTACTTTCTTTGTTGAACTGGTACCTAAGTACTTCATTTTCATTAACACTAATGTAAAAAGTGTGATTTCCTTAACTGCTGTCTCAGTGAGTTTGTTTCTTGCATACAAAAATGATGCTAATTTTTGATTGCTGACTTTGTAGGAATCTCATCTTAAAAATCTTTCGTTTAGTAAAATAAATCATCAGTAGAGTAAAAAAATCAGCCTAAGTTTTTCTTGGCTTTTACTAAATGTTCCTCATACAACTCACTAATACCAAGAATATATAAACATCTCATATTTAAATCAAACCCCTCATATTTAAAGTCTTGCTCTAGAAATTGCCATCTGAAATAGACACTTCTCAGAAGCACAAATGGCACATAAATACATGAAAAATGTTGAACATCACGGATTATTTGAAAGATGCAAATTAAAACTATTCTGAGGTTCTCTCTCACTTTAAAATGACTATTATCAAGAAATCAAACAATAGTAACAAATGCTGGTGAGGCTGTGGGAAGAAAGGAATACTGGTTCACTGTGGATGCAGTGTTGATTGGTGCAACCACTGTGGAAATTCGTTTGAAGATTCCTTTAAAAACTAAGACTGTAAGTCCCGCTTGACTCATCTATTTCCTTTCTTAGTATCTTCATAAAAGTATTAAATCCTTCAGTACCCCATTGATACATGGACACCCATGGATATAGAAGCACAGTTTGTGATAGTTAAACTTTGGAAACAACACAAGTGGTCATTGAGCAATGAGTGGATAAAAACTGTGCTGTTTTCATACAATGAAGTGTTACTCAGTGATAAAGGATAGATTTTAGATATTTATAACTAAATGGATGAAACTTAAGACATCATTCCTTTTCATTTTAAAAAGGAAAAGCACTATAAACAATAATATAGAATTACAAATTAAAATAATAGGAAATTTATAATGGTTACATATTTTACATGAAGGTTATATTTCTTTCCTTTTCCCTTCCTTATTTTCTCCTTTCTCCCCTTCCAGATTTTTTTTTCTTTTGAGCAGTTAATTCTTCTTTCACAGTATCTATTGTACGTTTTGAATCTTAGTTTCTCTTTAAATATCTTGCAATATGGAGACAATACATTTTTTTACATATTACAGTCTAATTTATTTCACTTATGAGTATGATCTCTTGTTGCATCCATTTATCCATAAAAGCCTAGAGTTTATCCTTTATAGTTGTGCAGTACATCACTGTATAAAAATATAACATCTTTTTTGAATTTTAAATTTTTATTTAATTTATAAAACATCCACATTTCTAAAATTGGCTGTACCTTTACTAACCATTCCTTGGGTGATGGGTATTTGTGTTGTTTCCAAGATTTAGCCATGACATATTGTGCCGCTAAACACATGAGCGCACACATATAACTGTAGTATAATGTTTTTAATTCTTCTGGAAAAATAGCAAGGTGTGGCATTATTGGGTCAAATAGGACTACTAATCCTTGGTTTTGTGGAATTTCCACAGTAGTTGCAACATTCTATGCTCTCACCAAAAGTGGAGAAGGTTTATGCTTTCTCTGCAGCTCCAACAGCATTGCTATGACTTTTTGATGATAGCCATTCTTTCTGGGGTCAGTATTGTCTTAATTTACATCTCTCAAATGACAGGTGCTGATTAATATTTTTTCATATATTTATTTGACATTCATAGATCTTCATCTGAGAAGTATGCATTCATCTCAGATGCTTAGTTTTGAGTTGAGTCTTTGAATTATGGAAGCCTGCTTTTTAAAAATTCTTTATATGTTCTATATAGAAGTCCTTCATCTGGGGAACTGTGAGTTAAGATTTTTTCACAATATGTGGGTTTTCTTTTTGTCTTTGTTGGTGATTTCTTTTGATGTGCAATTTTTTTCTTTTAATAAGATGAGACCACAGTTGTTGATCTTTGAAGTAATTCCCATCCAGTTTGGTTTTTGTTGAACTTTTTGCTTATCCTTATATCTTCAAAATTTCTACTTACTTTCTCTTCTGGTAGATGTAATACTCCTTTTCAAATGCTTAAATCTTTTATCTATCTTGATCTTAGTTTAGCAAATGGTAATAGACAAAAGTCTAGGTCTAGTGTTTGGCATGTGGAAAGCTGGTTTTTCCACCACCATCTATTAAATAGTCTACCTTTCTTTCAATAAATGTGTTTGGCCCCTTTATCAAAGATAAGCATGTGTTTATAATTGTTTCTGTACCTTCCAATCTGTTCCACTGAAAATCAAGTCTTTTTGCCTCTACCATGCTGATTTTATCACAGAGGCTTTGTAGTTGTTTTAAGTCAGGGTTGAGATGCCTTCTACTTTGCCTTTGTTGCCCAGGATGGCCTTTGCTATTTCAGGTTTCTTCTGGTTTCAAACAAATTTTACGAATCTTTTGTCTATCTCTGTGATCTTTGGCTGGTGAGATAGCTCAGTGAACTAAATGACTGCTTATGCAAGTTCAGGGACCAGGGCTCAATCCCTGGCACCATATGCAGCACTGGCTCTGTTCCAGGGCACACTGAGCTGGCCACTAAGTCTAGTGAGGTGGTGCAAGTCTATAATCCCAGTACTGGGGAGACTGAAAACGGGAGGATCATTATGAGTTTGATATGCATAGTGAGACCCTGTACCAATTATGTTAAAAAAGAATAAAAAGCTCTGTAGGTATTGCTAATGGTGTTTTGATCAAGGTTGCCTTAACTCAGTGCAACAGTTTTGGAAGTATGTTCATTTCCACAATGTTGGTTCTTCCTATCCAGGAGCAGAGGATACTTTTTATTTTCAGATAACCTCTTCAAATGCCTTTTCAAGAGTACTACAATTTTCACTGCATAGTTCTCTTACTTCCTTTGTTAGATATATTCCTTATGAATTTCATTTTTTGGATGCTGTTGCGATAGGTATGCTTGCCCTAATTTCTCTCATTGCTTTTTTCCTTTTTTTTTTTTTTTAATGGGAATGATATTTATTTTTGTGTTTTGACTTTGTATCAAACTATGCTACTGAATTTGCTTACTAATTGTAGAAGTGAGACTGAATATTTAAGAGAAATTAAACAGACATATATGTGTAAATATTGCAATGTCTCTCTGGTGTATGAGACTGAAAGCTTTAATAAGAATCAGAATGTATAATTGCTATTGTGGAATAGGGAGTAATTGATGAAAATGAAAGTAAAATGTGGCAAAAGGAAAAAAAATGAGAAAAAAAGAGACTAACATAAAAAATAAAAGATTTTTATATAAATAAGGAACAGGGCTCCATCTTGATCCAGCAGTGTGGTGGCTCCACCTGGGAGCTGTCTGTGCGCCATCTTGATCCAGCAGCATGCCAGCCGGCTCCACCTCAGACTCCGCCCTCCACCCTGGCTGGGTCATGCAGCAGCCTCAGCCAATGTCCATCCCATGACTCACCAATAACCCGAGCTCCAATTTCACTGTCTTTCATGGCCCGGCCCCACGACAGCCAGGTAAGAACTCTCTCAGCTGGTGTTCATTGCCAAACTCAACAACTGCCCAAACTCTGACACCACCCACTTGCCCCACACAACCACCAACAGTCCCCACACTGCTGACGACCATCTTGACCCACAGTGCCTCATGGCAGTCAGCTGCCTGAGCTCCTACTCTCAGCCAGGCACATCTGGAGTGCAACAAGCTTGGTGGAACAAGACCCAAATTTCCATAGGGATTAACTGTATAAGTTCATCAGAGTTCAGAGATCACTGCTATAAAAATTGATAAAGATAATGAGCAAGATCCAATCTCAGGTACCGAATCTACCCAAAATAAATACAGGAGACACTAACATGGAAGAAAACAGAAATCATGCAGATGAAATCTCTGATTCGGTAGGATTGGAGGGAGACAGACAAGTGCAGAAACATATAAAGCAATATGTGAAGTAAAAAAGGAAAGACATGAAATAACAGGCTCTAAAGTGGAAAAACAACTGCAGAAACATAGAGAAGAAACCAAAGCAAAAATAACTTCTGAAGTTAAAAAAAAAAAAAAACTTTCTAAATTAATAGCATCTAAAGTAGGTGAACAACTACAGAAATGTATAGAGGAAAAAAGAGCAGATAATCTTTGAACTAGAGAAAGGATAAATATAATGAGAGACTTAAATACTACTAAAGAAGATATTGATAAAATATTAGAGGAGAATAGAAACATGATGGACTCCCTGATTGAGCAATATAGGAAAGAAATAGATCTCATGAAACAGTTTCAAAGAGATATATAAGTAAATAAAATCTCAATCACAAGTAGGCAAAACTGTCTGAAGGAAAGTGAAGATAGATTTTCAGATCTTGAAGACACTGCTACAGCTAGTGAAAAGGTGGGAAAGGATCTCTTAAAAACAACTACAGTGCAGGAAAAAATAGCTCAACATGTGTAAAACGATGTGAAAATGAACAATGTGAGATTAATAGGAATCAAAGAGAAGGAAGGAGTCGACGCAAACGATATAAAAAGAATATGGGCAGAAATAATAGCAGAAAAGTTCCAAAATATGAGAAAACAATAGGACACTCCAGTAACTCAAGCATACAGAAGCCCAAATAACATCACTACAAATAAAAACACTCAGACATATAATAGTCAAGATCCCAGAAATTCATCAGAAGAAAAAATATGCTAAAAGCTGGTAAAGAAAATAAAAACAAAAACAAAAACAGATCACATTTAAAGGAAAAACCATCAGAGTAATGGCAGATTTCTCTTCACACACTATGAAGTCAAGAACAGCATGGAGAAGAGTGCTTCAAGTCCTCCATGAAAACAAATTTCAACCCAGACAGCTATACCTGGCAAAAATCTCTTTCAAGTATGAGGGAAAAGTGAAATACTTCCATGACAAGGAACAGCTAAAGAATTTCATGATGTGAAAGCCAACCCTACACAGTGTACTAAAAAATATTTGAGAGGGACCAAAATGACTCAAATTCAAGAAATGAAAACAAAAAGATCCCACCAAAGAAGGTACTCAATTAAACACAGAAGAAAAAAACAGTAAATAATAGTAAGTAAAAGTCATGTCAATCATAAATCAATACATTTCAATTATAGCCATCAGTACAAATGGACTCAATTCTCCAATTAAAGGAAATAGACTGGCAGAATGGATAAAGAAGCAAAATCCAGCAATATACTATATACAAGAAACACACAACTCACAAAGAAACTCATAGTCTAAAAGTCAAAGGATGGAAAACAATACTGCATGCTCCAGCACCTCAGAAAAAAAAAACAAGGGTAGCAAACACTCTAAACTTCAAACCAGGTTTGCTCAAATGAAATAGAGAAGGCCACTATGTGCTGGTTAGGGTAAACATTCAAGACAAAGAGGTAACACTCATAAATATGTCTGCACCCAACATAGGAGCACCAAGTTATATAAGGCAAACCTTAATGGACATGGAAAACCTAATATCCAATACCACAATCTTAACGGGAGACTTTAAAAACCCCTTATCCAAAAAATACAGGTCAAGCAGACAAAAACTTAGCAAAGAAGTAGCAGAACTGAACCAGAACTTGGAAAAACTGGAATTAATAGATAACACAGAGTGTTCCACGTAACCACCTCAGAATACACATTTTTTTCAGCTGCACATGGGACATTTTCTAAAATAGATCACATATTGGTACATAGGTCCTGCTTAAGTATATGCAAGAAAACAGAAATTATCCCATGCATATTATCTGACCACAGTACAATGAAACTGGAAATAAATTACAAAAGAAACTATAATTTCTCCAGAAATACACGGAAATTGAACAACACTCTTCTCAACAACCAGTGGGTTACAGATGAAATTAAACAAGAAATTAAACAATATCTACAATTTAATGAAAATGGAAACACAACCTATCGGATTTTATTGGATGCAATAAAAGCAGTTCTGAGAGGGACATTTATAGCTCTGAACTCACACATGAAGAAAACAGAACGGGAACACAAAAATACTCTTATAAAGCACCAACTAGAAATGGAAGAACAAACAAAATCTAAAGCCCAAAGATGGGAGGAAATTATAAAGATTAGAGCACAAATTAATTCAATTGAGAAAAGGAAATCAATACAAATGATTAATAAATCAAAAAGCTGGTTCCTTCAAAGATTAAATAAAATTGATAAGCCACTAGCTAACCTCATCAAAAAGAGGAAAGAAAAGATTCAAGTTGAAACAATAAGGAAAGAAAAAGGTGAAATTACTACAGACTCAGCAGAGATTAAGAGGATCATAAATAACTACTTTGAGAATCTTTACTCTCACAGAATTGAAGACACAAATGAAATGGACAGATTCCTAGAAAAGTACAAATTACCCAAACTCAATCAAGAAGATATAAGAACCATCAATAACCCACCAACAGCCAATGAAATAGGAAATGTAATAAAAAGCCTACCGACAAAGAAAAGTCCAGGACCTGATGGATTTACCACTGAATTCTATAAGAAATTTATACAAGACATAATCCCAACACTCCTCAAACTCTTCAATGAAATCACAAAGGAAGCAATCCTTCCAAAAGCATTTATAGAGGCAAGTATAACACTGATACCAAAAATGGAGAGATACAACTACAAAAGAAAACTACAGGCCAATTTCTGTCATGAACATAGATGCAGAAATCCTCAATCAAATCCTTGCCAATAGAATACAACAAATCAGCCAGAAGATTGTGCAGCATGACCAGGTAGGATTCATCCCAGGAATGCAAGGATGGTTCAATATATGCAAATCTCTAAATACAATACACTATATCAATAGGGCCAAAACCAAAAATTGCATGATTATCTCAATTGACGCAGAAAAGGCCTTTGACAAAGTTCAACACTTATTCATGTTCAAAGTCTTATGAAAATTGGAATACAAGGACTCTACCTCAGCCTAATAAAAGCCATCTATAACAATCCAGCAGTTGACATAAATCCAAATGGGGAAACATTAAAGTCTTCAAGTCTCAAATGTGGTAGAAGACAAGGAGATCCTCTATCACCATTCCTATTCAATATTGTTCTGGAATCACTAGCTACAGCCATTAGACAGGAAAGAGGAAAAAAGGAATAATAATAGATAAAGAAGAAGTAAAACTATCACTATTTACAGATTGCACGATAACTTACTTGGAAGACCCCAAAAAAATTCTTCCAAGAAGCTACTAGAACTAAAACACAAATTCAGTAGCATAGCAGGCTACAAAGTCAACACACAAATGTCAATGGCATTCCTCTACACAGATAGCAAACATACCGAGAAATTAGAGAAATAGTATGTTTTATGATAGCACCGAAGAAAATGAAATACTTAGGCATTAACCTAACTAAGGCAGTAAAAGACCTCTTCAATGAAAACTATAGTACTCCGAAAAAAAGTGATCCTTAAGGATTTGAGAAAATGGAAAGTTATTCCCTGCTCCTGGATAGGAAGAAGCAATACTGTGAAGATGGCTATATTCCCTAAATTGTTATACAGATTTAATGCAACTCCTATCAAAATATCATTAACATACCTCACAGACTTGGCGAAATCTTTCCTAAAATTTATTTGTAACTAAAATAGACCCAGAATTGCAACAATCGTAGGGCAGGAGGCATTATTATTCCTGACCTGAAATTATATTACAAAGCTACAGTAATAAAATCAGCATGGTATTGGCCAAAAATATAGACCTGAGGATCAATGGAATAGATTAGGAGATGCAGAAGCGTATACAAACACACTCAGCCACCTTATCTTTGACAAGTGTCAAATATGTTTATTGAAAGGAAGATAGTCTCTTTAAGAAATGGTGCCTGGAAAACCTAGCTCTCTACGTGCTGAAATTTGACCCAAGGCTATCACCATATGCTAAACTAAAGTCAAAATAGATTAGAGATCTAACTATTAAAAGAAAATACATTAAGTCTCCTGGAAAAGGAAGTGGGAGGAAATCTTGAAGATATCAGAGTAGACAAAAAGTTCATGGACAAAAATCAAAATGCAGGTTTAACACTTGAAAGCATCAACAAATGGGACCTCTTCCAGGTAAGAAATTTTTGCATGTCTAAATAAATTACCAACAGAGTGAAAAGACAACCCACAAATTTTGAAAAGATTTTGACTAATAAGTATTCAGATTAAGGTCTTATATGTAGAATTTATAAAGAACTAAAAACCATTAAGGTGCCAATATTCAAAGACCCAATCCAGAAATGGGCATGTGAGATGAGCACAGACTTCTCAGAGAATGAAATTCAGCAAGCCTTTAAATACATGAAGAAATGCTCTACATAGCTAGACATCCGTGAAATGTAAATTAAAACAACACTTAGATACCAGCTCACCCCAGTAAGAATGGCTACTATAAAGAAATCAACCAACAACAAATGTTGGAGAGGCTGTGGGGAAAAAGGAACCCTTCTCCACTGCTGCTGGAAATGCAAACTGATGCAACCATTATGAAAAATGGTATGGAGGATTCTTAAAAAACTAGAACTGGAAATCTCATTCAATCCAGCTATCCCCCTAAAGAGAATTTTCCCAGAAGAATTGAAAACATAATACCATAGCACTATCTGTGCACCTATGTTTATAGCAGCCCAAATTGTAATAGCCAAATTTTGAAAACACTCAAAATGCCCATCATTTGAAGAATGGTTGAAAAAAATTGTGGTATTTTTATACAATGCAATATACTCAGCTATAAATAATGATAAACTGGAAGACTTCATATATAAATGAATGTACATTGTACGAATACTCATAAGTGAAATAAACCAGACCTACATGTGTAAATATTGTATAGTCTCCCTAGTGTAAGAACTCTAAAGAAGAAATAAAAATGGAAGGACATAACACAGCTGAGTGGCAATCAAAGACTTATGGACTAAATAATGAAGTGACTGCAAGCAAAAGGAGAGGAAACAGCAGGAACAAAACCATGCCCTTATGTACACAGGATGAATCAGATATTGGTCCTAAGAAGCTTCAAAAGATTTTTCATATTAACTATACCAACGTGCAATGCTAAAAATATGCTTGGAATGCCTGTCATTCTGATCTTTTAGATTTATACTGCTTCTAATATAAACTCAGTTACTGCTATACTCTCTCTGAATTATGTGGTTAACTAAAAAAAAAAAAAAAAAAGGATGTTGATTGCAAGTAAGAGACTAGGCAAAATGCCCTAAGAGTGACAGGTTACAATTTTCTACAACCTTGGATTTCAAATGTCTGCATAAAAATGTATACCTGCTTTTATCACAATCTATAGAGATTTAGTAGAATATCAATGATTGGTGGAAAATACCAATTTCATGCTAAGTCTAAGTTGTTTGATATTCAGAACGACAGTGTGTTAAGATCAATTACCTATGATATAGGGAAATAGTATCATCAAGCTTCTCTGATGGTGAGGTGAGAATGTAAGTTAACAGACAAAAAATTGGAGAAAAAGAGGGGCTACAAAGATAGCCAACATTTTGGCCCTAGCCTTTCAAGGTCAAGGAGGAATCAGGACAAAAGAGAACCTGTGCTGTAACATCCTGTAACTCAGGGGTGTCCCAAATATTCTGGTCAAGTAGATTATGGGACCTCAGAGAAAAGGGATAAATGGATTATAGTGTGTCTAAGGAGAGTCACCTAGAGAAAAAAAAAATTCTCTCAGGCTTTCACAGAAAGCAAAGTCGTCAAGCAATGACTATGACTCATCCCTATGACTGACACTGACAACAGTTCTACAAAGCACTGTACATGGTTCTAAAGTTAATTCTGAGGGGATTTGACCTTGGAATATACAAATGATGAATATTCTGTTATACAATTCTTGCTTTGACTTACCCTTGATCACCCAGCAGAAAAGCTTAATTATGAGGCATAAAACACAGAGCTAGATTAGTATTATGACCTGTAAGAGGTTTAAATCAATAGCCTCCAACATTGCCCATTTCACCAGTAACCCAATAAAAATAAGGAACACTGGACTATGTATACAACTACTTCTTCTCAGTTCAAAGAGAAGAAATTCTTTCTTTTTCCCTTTCCTTACCAATATAGATCAAAAAATTTATCATGTCTATACCCTATGTTCTGTATAGCTATTATGAGGACAACAATATGCAATGTGACAATTATTTCAAATATACTACTAATATGCTTTGACACTATCACGTTATTTCTTATCAAAAGTAGTAAATAAAGTAAATATTAATTAATTTAAAAAAGAACTAGTTTAAAAAAAAGGGAGCAGGGAGAGATTGAAGATAGGGCAGGAAATAAATAAAAGGAACTAAATTTTATCATGTGCAGACACAAATTCCCTACCTTGGATATGATGTTTATATCTAAATTGTGTCAATAAACTCAATTTAAAAACAGATTTACATCTTCATCATTCTTTTCCATGTTGGTGCTGCTGATTATAGGAATACACCTTGAAAATCACTGCCATAAATTTATTTTTTAAATCCGATCAAATGTTACCAATTTACTTTTTAAGCAAATATTTGATGTTATTTCAAATATATATGTGAAGAGATTCTCTGATTTTCCTAAAAATTCAAGAATGATGTTTAATCTATACTTAAGATTATAAGTTAGTTTAAATTCAGAGGAATTATGTTTCCTTTCCTTTAAAGTATCCTATGGTGGATTCTTGGCCTGAATTTTTTATTTACCTAGGCATTTTAATTCTGGACTATAAAGTTTCACTGAACAAATTTAGCCTGAAATTGAACAAGTTCTTCCAAACCCCTATGCATGACACCTGTTAACCCTGCACAACCATTTTTTGTTTCACAGAAAAAATGTGAATAAAATTCATTTGAGTGGGTAGTAATATCCTTACATATATAAATTATGGTTATATTAACTATGAAATAAATAAAAAACAGAATATTGTTAGAATTCTATCTGTAAAATTCCACTTGCTACTTATGTGATTCCCTTCATTGTAAATACATCTGTATGCATTGTGTTATAAACTGCCTTCATTTTGGCAGCTACATCCTGAGTTTAAACCAGGTGCTTTTGCTGATGTCCAGTCTTCTGGAGGCCATTTTAATTGCTGGTCTGGTCACAGGAAGACTATTAGGCTATTTAAGCTTCTGAAAGTTTGCACTAAAACCACCCTTGCAATCATTTTGCTTTATTGCTCATTCTTCCAAACTTGCCTTCTATATTCTAACCTCTACAGAGGATCTGGACTGTGCTTTTTAAATTTACCCTGACCACCCACATGAGATTCTGGTCCTTTGTCTCTGTTTTTTGGGCCATATAATTAACTATTTCCTTGCCTCTGCCAGTTCTATCGTTGGATTTATTTAGCCATTTAGCATATCTCAGGTTTATATTACATCACCCAGAACCAGTATTTTGTCCATTCTTCCAGTGTCATGCCCTGTTTCCAAGCCTGCTCTACTTCTTCCACCTGTGTGCAAACCTCTCCATTGTGCAAGATATATGCTTACTCTACCATGATCTATCAACATGCATGTTCACCTCCTGTCAACTATAAGATCAGTCTATGTATTATCTGTCTTCCTACACAAGTGCTTCATGATTGACTTGTGTGTTCCTGATAGTACCTCTACTGCCTTAATTTTGTCTTATGTTGTGTTTTCTTTCTCCAAAAGCATAAAGTTGTATTTATAATATAAGTTCTCAACATAAACATTATATCTGGATTCTAAAGAAGAAAATTCCAAATCTTGAAGGGATTGCAACTGAATTCTGTAAGAAATGTACAGAAGATCTAATGTTAATAGGCTATATATCCTTTCATGATATTCTTTTCAACCTTCTTTCTCAGAGTACTATAGTTTGAGACATCTATTACTTGCTTAACTAGCATGAGTACCCGATATTTCTCTTTTTTAGATGTTATTTTGAAAGTTTCTTCTCCCTAATTTCTGTTTCAGGGAGTTTAATATTTGTGCATAGGAATTCTATTAATTTTTGAGTGTTGATTTCTCTTCGAGTGAGTTTCTTAACTTGTGTACAGTACATTCCCATTAAGGTTTTTGGAACGGCACATTCCATTAAGTTTTTTAATTGATATTGTATCCAGCCACACTAATGAGTTTAGTTATTAACTTTATAAGTCTTTTGAGTTTTTAGGTTCATTTATGTACAGTATCATGTCATTCACAAATAATGGTGGTTTATCCACTTCCTTTACTATTTTTTATTCCTTTTATTTTTGTTTTGTCTAATTGCTCTGGGTAACATTTCTAGAACTACATTAAATAAGAGTGTTGATAATAGATATATTTACCTTGTTTCTGATTTTACAGTGAAAACTTTCTACTATTATTCATTTGATATGATGTTGCCTGTTGGTTTGCCTAGATGGCTTATATCAGATTGAGATGAAGACCATCTATTGAAATTTTCTGTAAAGCTTTCATCACAAATGAGTCTTCAAGTTTGTCCAATACTTTTCCCCATCTATTGAGATGATTATTTGGTATTTGTTCTTGGGTCTGTTAATAT
>PVJA010003981.1:0-56679 GCA_004027025.1 Myocastor coypus | reverse complement strand
CTTGGGAGCACTGCTCACTTTCAATTTCAAGAAAATTCAATATAATGAAAGTAGCCATATTTCCAAAGTTGCTACATAGACTTAATATGGTCTTATTATGGTCAAAGTATCAAACGTACATCTCATAGCATTAGAAAAAAGAATTATAAAGTTCAAATGGAACCAGAAAGGACCTAGAATAGCAAAGCAACACTGATCAACAAAAGTAAAACACGGCATCAAAATTTCTAACTTGAAATTATGCTGTAAAACTACTGCGATAAAACCAGCATGATACTGGTTTAAAAAACCCCAATGATAAATGAAACAGGTTAGAATATGTAGAAGTAACTCCAAATTCACTTAGTCACTTTATCTTTTAATCAAACGGCTCAAAAACTTCACTGGGAGAATGATAGCTTCCTTAAAAAATACTACTGGAAAAAAAGTGGGTTACTAAATTCCAAAGATAAGCCGGGTGTGGTGGCTCACGCCTGTAATCCCAGCACTTGGGAGGCTGAGGCAGGAGGATTGGTGCGAGTTTGAGACCATCCTGGGCTACAAAAGTGAGCCCAAGGCCAGCCTCAACTGCATAGCAAGACCCTGTCTCAAAAAGACCAAAAAAAAAAAAATTCCAAAGATATAATCTAAACCCTTATGTCTCACCATGCTCTAAACTAAAATTAAAATGTAGCAATAACGGATCTAATAATAAACATTAAGTTTGCTGGTAGAGAAAATAGATAAAATTCTGGTAGACATAAGTGTAGGGAAAGACTTTATGAACAGTACCCTGATTGCACAGGACATATAAGGAAGAATCAATAGTAGAAACCCTCATCTTATTTAAATTTTTATTGACAAAGAATTCATGTTGAAGAAATGTTTCCAGCTATTCCTCAGATAAAGTGTTAATATAAGGAATATATTAAAGGACTTAGAAATTGGTTCTCCCACATGTAAAGACTTAATCTAGAAATAGGTATCTGAAATGAAAACACATTTCTTAGATAAACAACTAGAAATGGCAAACAAATTTTTGAAAAAAATGTTTAACATAACGAGTTGTTTGAGACATGCAAATGAAAACAATGTTTTCATTCCATCTCCAGAAAGAATGACTAGACTGAGAAATCAACAAATAACCAATGCTGGAGGGGTGGCTGTACAGGGAAAAACCAAACAAACAAACAAACAAAAAAACCCCCCAAAAACCTTCCCCACTGTTGTTGTATAGTTTACTATAGTCAGTATTGAAATCAGGGTAGATTCCTCAGATAACTAAAACTAGAGGTTACATTTGACTCAGCTATGCCCTTCCTTGGTATCTTCCTAGAAGTATTATATGATCTTACCACAGCCATATATGTACTCCTATATTTACAGTGGCATAGTTCGTAACTGCTAAATCTTTTAAACAGCCTGGATACTTCTCAATCAATGATTTGATAGAGAAGATATGATTTTTTTAATATAATGGAGTACTACTCTTCCTTTAAGATGGACAAGGCCAAAATACTTGTAAATAAATGGATGTACCTGGAGAGTATAGTCCTAAGTGCAATAAATCAAGCACACATTTTTATGGTGTGATAAGACAAAGGGTAAATCCTCGTGATTTTTATCTAGATGTCCTCACACAGCCTTACGAAGTCACAGATGGGGCTTCTTCAAGGGTGGCTGGACCTAGAGTGTGTGATGCTGGGGCTGATTCATGGTACAAAGCTAGGGTGAAGGCTATGAGTAGTACCTGCCCTAAGTAGCCTGAATGAGATACAAGGCACAGAAAGAACCTTGCTCATTCCGTGCTTGTTTTGCTACTTTGGCCCTTCATGAACTGCTTCTTCTCTGTGATACCTGTCTATCATGTACCATCCTTCTGGGGCCAAACAATTATGGCCTCAAACCTCTAAAAACCATGAGCTAATTAAACCATTCTTCCTTTAACTTTAGGCATAAAATATTTTATCTCAGCAATGATAAATATGGCTAAAATTGAATTTGGTACCAGAGAAGTGGAGTTGTTGCTATATGGTTACCAGACCATATAGTTTAGAAGCCATTATAACTGGCTTGTTGGAAGGGCTCAGTTAGGAAAGGATCGAAGATTCTAGCTGAGAATGTGGAGCTGGAATGCCTTAATCTGTACTGAGTGGGAGATACTGGGGAGAGCTCAGAGACCAGGATGATACCAGTAATGACTATGGTTGGGATGTTTCTGCTGGGAAGTAGGACTACATATATTACCAAATAGTTTTTATGCATTTTTTTTTGTTTCCATAGAATTTGCCTGAGACTGTAATTAAGGACAGGGCACTAAGTAATCTTGCAGATGAAACTGAACGGCAGTCTAATGTTGAAGCCATAGCATGGCCTCTGTTGGGAGCTTTTAGCCAGGTCTATGTTGGGAATCAAAAGCAAAGACCCCAGCATAACGATTTGAAATGTTTTCAGGTGGCCAAGCAAAGATCCACTACAGTTGTGGCCTGAAGTAATAAAATAGAAGAAATAGTTTACTTAAAAGACTAACAATAAAAAGTCAAATATTTTGGAATAAACTAACAGAAAAATGCCCTTAGGAATTCCAAGAAACTACATGGCCCTAACATTTTCAGTCTCAGAACTGCAAAGATGAGAGACTTTGGCTTATGTAAGCACTAAACACCATCTTACAGAATGGCACCAGCCTACAGAATTTGTTCTTCAGGATTGGGTGCAGAGCGTTCAGTAATGTATGTGCTGGACCCTTACAGGCAACACAGGGATGAACCTGGCTGTTGCTCCAGCTGTTGTGATACCTTGGAATCATCATGGGCTGCTGTTTCAGGTGCATGCAGAGTGAAAAAGTTGTGGGTTCAGAAGGCTTCTACCCAGAATGCATGGAGGCCAGGTAGTTTGTCTTTGAGATGTCAGTGTAGGAGGCTGTGTCAAGCTGAAGTTTCAGCAAAGGCACTAGAAGTTTGGAGAATCCAGGAACAGGAGCCATCTGAGGAAAACTGAGCAAGAGAGAAACCATGTGAGCTACAACCACTGGCAATACCATAGGGGAAGAACCACCCAAATCTTTGGATTTCATATTTTGCTAGAGATTGGTTGGGATGCTCGAAGTGATGCTGTGGAATTTAGTGCTTGCCCTGCAGGATTTGATCTTTTCTTTTTCTTCCCATTCTTTCTATTGCCTTGTTTTAACTTTTGGAATGGAAATGTCTATCTTATTTGCGTGAATGCTTGAAGTGTTTAACTTTCTTTTATTTGTACAGAGGCTCACAACTCCCTCAGAGTTTGAGTTAAATCTCAGAGGAGACTTTAGACTTAGAGTTTTAGCGGTGCTGGGACTTTTACAACTTTGACAACTCTTAGAAAGGATTAAATGTCTTTTCCATACAAGGATACGTGAGTCTTTGAACAGGAGTGATGGAATGCTGTGGCTTGTGTCTAGATATCCCCTAGAGCCTCAGGTAATCATAAGTAAGGCTTTTTTTTTTCAGATGTGAGCATAGAACGTATGATGTAGGAGTGATTTATGTTGCAGTGCTAAGCTCAAAGGCAGTAGGATTAATGAGTGATACTCTCCTTAAGTAGTCTGAATAATGTAATTATGAGATAAAAAGAGCTGTGGTTGTTCCTTGCTCATTTGACTGCCATTTGGGCCCTGACATGAACTATTTCTATGCTTTCATACCTGCTGTGGAGCCAGGTGCCTATGAATTGAAACCTCTACAAACTGCAAACCAAATAAACCTTTCATCCTTTAAATGTAGTTGTCAGATATTTTGTCTAAGCAATGAGAAAAGTAACTAATACAAGGATCAAACTATATTATCATTATTCATAAATGAGAAGAAAATGTTCACATGGGAAGAGGGTCCAAGTAAGGGGAAGGGGAAATGAAAAGATGAGACAAGAGAAGAAAAAAAAAGAGAACCGAAAAAAAAAAATAGAAAAAACTTTTTTAAAAATAAGAAAAGAGTGCCGGGCGTGGTGGCGCACGCCTGTAATCCCAGCACTAGGGAGGCTGAGGCAGGAGGATTGGTGTGAGTTCTAAACCAGCCTGGGCTACAAAAGTGAGCTCAAGGCCAGCCTGAACTGCATAGTGAGACCCTGTCACAAAAAAAAAAAAAGAAAAAGAAAGAAAAGAGAGATTGAAGGGAAAGTCAAGAAATGGGAATAAAGGAAAGACATATCCTGCATAGGTATAAATTTCATATGATGAATATTATTATAATGTATACCTCAAATGGATGAATAAAATTAAAAAAAATAAACCTAAAAAATTAAAGACAGCCTTAATGTTGTGCATGGATTAGATACTTCATTATTAAAAATATCATATTCCTCTAAAGTTAACCAACGCAATTAAATATCAAATTACAAAAAGTAACACATTTAAAAATACAAAAGTAAGATTTTTAAGTATATACTTCTTTAAAACATTAAACATAACTAATGATAATATAACTTGAACAATCCAGTTATAAATCTATGAGCAAAATACAGATAATACTTGTGGTGCAGTCCAAAGGAGAATTTTTAAGTTCACCATAACATGAACTCTGGCTTTGTAGAACTAACATGTCATTAACAAGCAAAGGTATTTAAACTTCAGAGATGTATATATAATTTTTGTGCTTATAATAAAGATACCACTAAAAATAGTAGAAACAAAGAAATTACACACAAAACACATGAACCTTAAATCTCTGACATATAAAATTGGAGGGAGGGCAAAGAATGAATATTCATTCAGTCATTGATTAACATAATTTGTTTCCATCTAGTAATTATTACAGTTCAACTCAAACAGCAAAGTTGCTCTATCTATAGAAAACATAAAAAGCCTTAGAAACTTTTCAAGCAATTAGCACAACATCATTAAAAAGATAATAATTAAAAAATATATACCAGCATGATTTGAACAGTTCCATGCTGCAACTGAACCTCCATGTATATGAAATTATTTTCCTACTATCAATCATTTCAACTTCATACACTCATGATAGGTTTTTAATGACAGTTTTGTGACTTCACCTGAACTGTATGCTTAGTTTTTGACCACAAAAGCCAACAATTGTTTATTCTTTTGCCCTCTGCACCTGGCAGAATACTTGGCCATATGAATGCTGTTCAGTAAATGATAAACGACTTGTTTGATCTTAATTCTGATACAAAACTCTTTCTTCATTGTGACCAAAAGAAGATCTTCCTTGTGGATTGAATGAATCATTAAATTTGTATGAGTCTTTTGCTGAGGTCCCTGTCTAATGTCTCAATTCCGTTGGATCTATAATTTCTGTCTTCCTTTCTTCTTTTGGAATGGCAGTCTGTAAGAATACTATTATGTTTTAACTACAATTCTTAGAACATTACTATACTTTTTTTCTACAAAGAAATGCTAGGAGGAGTATGTCGCTGACATTAATTGCATCTCCATTCTGTGACTGTGGCTTCTGGTATTGCATTGACTTACTAAGACTGTCAAAGTACTGAATAAACAGAAGTTTATTATCTCATCAGTATTGAGACTGTGATGGTAACATAAATGTGTTGGAGCGTTTATACCACTGAAGGTTATGAAAGATTATCTGTTCCATGCTTGTCATTTGTCTTTTGAAATTTTGCTGGCAATCTCTATTGTTTCTTGATTACTAGAAGATGGAATTACTCTCTACCTTTAAAAAAAACGTAAGGAAATGACCATATTATATTGGCCTCTGTTATTTCCTCATGTTAACTAGGTATTTTTTCAGTGGTTGAGTTTCAATCCAGGTAATATTCTGAAGTACTGTACCCACACTGCTGTCTGTATTGTGGTGGAACCCTATAATCATTTCAACACATGCCTTTCAAAGAAATGTCTACCTTAATATCATTTTGCTTTTTCATATGACATGAAGTATGTATGAAATCAATATCAGTAAGCACATCAGTATCAGCGAGTCAAGAACTTCCTCTCTAACCTTTTAAATGAGTGTAGTATGGAACTGGGAAACAAACATGTGTAAAATGCACTGCATATTTATATTCTTCATGCACTATTCCACAAGGTATTGTTTATATAGATATAACAGAGATACATAAAGCTCAGTTTATGATAGTGCTACATCCTGATTAATTCATCATAAATTGAAAACATTGCACATCAGTAGTGTTTTATAATATACCTAATCTATAAAACATAACTTACCCTCAACATGCCCCAAACACATTGGTCTGCAAAAATCATCTACTATAAAAAAAAAACTCCTTACATACTAAATTACTCATGTAATTTATTGAATACTGTCCTGAAATTGAGAAACAGAATTGCTGTACAGGTATGCTTTGCACCATCATAAAATGGAATAATCTTAAGTGGGATCATTCTAATTTTGGAGGAGTTTATAATTGAAACTTCTTTAAAGCAAAAGTGAAATGTCACAGGCAGAGTACACTTGTCTATGAAGTCAGTCAAACGAGAGCCCATCATTGGTTTCATCATTGTTCATCCGTGTAACAGAAATTAGAAATAGTCATGTCATAGGGAAGAGTCAATTAAGAATAAAATCTGTAAACTTAAAATTGAAAAACATGGGAACAACTGGATTATAATCACTAAGGTTGATTAGGCAAACATAAAGAACTAGATTATGAGAAAAAATCAAGAAAAGTGAGGACAGAAATATTACCTGATTTACTTGTGGCTGAGGGCTGGCAAGTTAGATGAAGAAGTAGTAACTAAAGCTAAATCTGCAGTACCTCTGAATTGCAATTAGAAATCAACATTTTATCTTTAATAATTATCAGGGAAGTATGCATTCTTTACTTCATCACCGGTTTTACCTATTTTTTTAAGCTAACCCTTTTTTTATTTTCTCAAAAGCTCAGATGAGAAGTTCTCTGTTAACACCAAAAGAGATGTATGTAAAATAAGTCATATTATATTTTCATAGGCAAAATAACCTTTGACTGTTCCTTATATAACTGTTTTTAAGGTAAACAATTTGTGATCTAAGAATATCTTACTTTTTTATTCCTGAGACACAATGCCCAACATCTATTACTTAAAAGAGAAAAGGTTGGTTTGATCCCCAGCATGCTGCCCCACCTACCCTGGGGCATGCTGAGACTGACTGAGACTGGGTTTGGTAGCATGCACCTGTAATCCTAGGATTTGGGAAGTTGAAAACAGGAGGATCACTACAAGTTCAGTCTATGTAGTGGGATCCTGTAGATACTTTTCTAAAATACATTCATACATTCCCTCCTCTCTGGTCCCTCAGGCTCTCTCTGCCCAGCTCTCATCAGTGGTAAATGTGCAGGAGTCCTCAGAATCTGGGTTTCTCCAATCTTTTCTGTCCTTTGGATACAAACAGTGATCAGCATTTGCACAGAAGAATCAGAATCTCTGGATAGCAAGGGCCATGGTGTTGTCATACTGTCAGGCCATCCTAGCCCATATGGCTCCAGACCCTTTGCACAAATGAGCAAATGATTTTCTCACTAGGAGGATGTCACCCTGCAGGTGAACAGCTTGGCAAGCAGATGGAGGCTTTATGAAAATTAGAAAAGGGTGACCTTTCTCTGAGCACATAAACCCCATGCAAAGGTACACAGCCTGGAGAAAGAGACATGGCTAGATTTCAGGTCTCATGCTTTCAGGCTGAACACAACAAAGCACATAAGCCAACACTCCTTATTGGTCAATATGGATCACATGGTCACCCTTCTAGGAGCAGTAATGGGGACAGGTGAGATGTAGGTTGGGAAACTCAGCAGGATGCACATCTGGTCTAGGCCTGGATGGAGGAACTACCTAGAGCATGGGAGATCTGAGAAACACCATATACGCCCTTTGCCACAGCACAAATATTTTCCCCAGTTGTATAATAATTAAATTTACAGAATACTGATATTATCTAATATTTTAAATAAATAATAATGATGTAATTAAAAATATTTTAATGGAAAGGGATATACAGAGAAGCAACTTTTTCTCTTTAAACTTAAAATCAATGTGTTTAATATATAAATAATTCAACTTTGACTTATCTTCTTTTAAATCACATTGTATGAAACTAATTCTAAGGTACCCTAATAATTTACTCTTGCTGCTTATTTTACTCTTCAGTTTGAAAAGCCACACTTTCTAGCTTGCTTCAAGATTAATTACAAAAGGGCAAGTTCCTGATCTGTCTCAAGCAGACTCTGCTCCTTGCTTTGCTCATCTATGGAGAATTTGGGCCCTTCAGAGTCCTCTGTCATGATAGCAATTGTCTCCTGTATTCAAATCACAATAATAATAATAATAATAACTAATAATAATTTCAACACTTAATAAAATAATTGAATATGAAATTTTTCATCTCTACATTTATTTGACATGGTAGTCAGAATCACTTTCATTGGATAGTCAACTGCAGAATTTGATTCTCCCCTTACTTTCTATCAACTACTTTGTTCTGTTTTGCTCCTTCTCTGTTAATTACTTCATCCATCACTGCCCTGCTATATTCTTCTTTTATAGACGAAGTTCTGGGAGTCCACCACATACATTTTTACATTTCTGATTTTTAAAATTAATATCAGTATCATAGAACTATACCAACCTGGAATAACTCTCCATAGATTTCTTGAGAAAATCATTTTATAATGTTTTTTAGTTAGGATATTTGCTACTTTCTACTATATTTTGATTGTCTATTCCATGTATTTTTGATACTATCTCAAAATCATTTCTTTTATTTCTTTTATGATTACCAAACTCTGAATCAAAAGTAATTTCATAGCATAAATCCAAACATATTAAATAAATTATATATTAGTTCCATAAATGAAAGTCACCTCACAGATTCATTGCATAGTAATCAATTATATGAATTTTTTTTACTGTGAAATAAAAGTTCCTGGAAAGACACCATTTTTTGTATTGTTCAGAAAATGTCAATAACAGAAAAAGGATATAAAATTGCTATAACAGACAAATTTATATCCATAAATATTGCCCTCACCTGAACATACTTCAGTTCTGATATCCGAAAAAGAGATTCAAATCATCTGTCATGATATACCTACTGCAGTGAACAATGATGACGATATTACTTTTAGGCTTAGCATGGGTGTAGACAGAATCAAATCAATATCCGTGTCCCCCAAAATAGAACAGAACACTCATGGTATCTTAGATGGGCATTAATAAAGCTTTAAAAAATTTCTCCAGAAGGGGCAAACAATAGAAGACCAAACCATTTGCCTAAAATATTTTCCGGAGCTCGTCTTAGACTCAGTACTAAAATGAATATAAAGACCACCAGACTTTCCAGTTATCTGTCATTGTAAAAAAACAAAAACAAAAACAAAAACAAAAACAAAAAAAGCAAATATGTTTTGTAGACAGAAAAGAAACAATGAACAAGCCAGATGTGGTTACACACGCCTGTAATCCCAGCACTTGGGAGGCTGAGGCAGGAGGATTGGTGAGAGTTCGAGGCCAGCCTGGGATACAAAAGTGAGGTCAAGCCCAGTCTGAACTGCATAGTGAGATCCTATTTGAAAAAGACTACACACACATACACACACACACACACACACACACACATATATATATATATATATATATATATATATATATATATGTATATATATAAAATTGTAAAAGTTTATGGAGAGTCACATACTGGAATGGTATGCCCTAAGGATATGACTTTTCTAGTAATACTATGTTACAGCAAAATAATTATTTATGTAAAAGTGATGTCATTTTATTTTTGTAGCACACATTTAATGTTCCAATTTTACCTTGGATTGATTATTTAGATTATGGTAAAAGTATTGTTCTATTGAATAAGTAGAATTTAATCCTACTAAGAGTCTAGAAAGTATGTTTCCAATTAAATAGGGCAGGAATAGTGCCCTAATCAATATAAAACAATGTATAAAGAAATTATACGCTGTTCAAAACAGCAATTCTGCCATTACATCTCAGTGAGTGACTTTTCTGTTAGCAGTCTCTGGGGAGAGACACGTTTGGTGAACTACTGCCACGTGTCACTCTGCCATTTCTTTGCTACAATAAAGCCAATTTGAGTAAATTCATTTGATGTCAGGGTTGATGTACACTAAAAAATGGTAAAGGTACACCAAGAATAATGGACTGTTTTAAGACCTTCAAAAGGGGATATCCCTGTACAGAACTGACACAGGAATTCAGTGGGAAATATGGCTCAGAAAGCACTAATCCAGAAAGTACTAAACCTTGAATGTATCACAAGGTTTCACAGCATTTTAATTTCTTGTACAAATCAAGGTAATTTTGTAAACTTATAGATGAAAACAAGATTTAAAAACAAACAAGCCCACATAAAATCAATACTTCTGGAAGCAATATTTATGATAGTATAATATATTGAAAGAATTTGTCTTAGCTACTTTTTACTCATTGCTGGGACAAATACCCGACACGCAGAATGAAGGAAGGAAAGGTTTGTTAGCTCACGGTTCGTGGAGGTTTTAGTGCATATTCAGCTGGCCCAAGGCTGAGTGGAGCAGGGTGGAGAACATCCAGTTCATGGTGGTGGAACAGCAACAAAATGGTGGCAAAGGTAGCCAACCAAACAGGGCAGCAGAGCAGCAGCTCTACTCTGTCTCTCTTCTCTGTTTATATTACATTCAGACTCTCTGCCTTAGGATATCCTCCCTAGACCACACCCATAGTCCCAGACCTGCTCAGACCAATAATCCCATCAGTACTAAAACACATAATCCCAGTGACTCCTGAGTCAAGTCTCAATCTATCGAAGCCCCCGCCCAATGACTACATGACGCTTTGGGGGCACAACTAGACATAAACCATAACAGAATTCAATTAATATTTCATTGTGTGATATTGTGGTGGTTCTTCTGAGATTATCATATTCAGAATTTAAATCCATGCAATATATTTTTAAGTTTGTTTGTAAGGTATTAATAGCAATTAGAGAAAATAATGTTTAAAGTGATCCCCTCACCAGAAGATGTCTTATAAATATATTAAAATTATAGTTCCAGTTGTCTAAATTTTTCATTATTAAATCATCCATAAAAATATGCGGTAATTCTTTCATTCTCATTACTGGGACATAGAAATGGGTTGGAGCCATCAAAATCATAAATGAAATGGTAAACTCTTAGAATTAATTTTTAATGGAGGAGAAAAGACATTTTAGCTCTCCATACTAGAAATAATTACAACTACATTCACTGTAATGTCACTCCAAAGGCTATTTCAAACACTTGATATAGAATTTACATATAATAAGGAACTCCTTCTATTCTTTTAAAATCAAACATTTCATGGAGATAGCTCAGGAGCACAGTGCCTGCGTGGCAAGTGCAAGGTTCTGAGTTCAAACCCCAATTCCATAAATAAATAAATAAATAAATAAATAAATAAATAAATAAATAAATGAATGAATGAATAAATAAATGAATAAATAAATAAAGCATTTCGAAATCTTTTATGTTCTTTGGCTTAATGTTATGTCAAGCCTTCCTGCACAAAACTCTTCCTATGGGGACTATTTCAATTCAAAGACTAAGGAACTACAGAATTGTGATTAACAAGACATAGTTTGCTCGTTAAGGGTCTTTTGTGACATGTTCTAGACTCTATTCTCATTGTATCACCTATTATATTATTACAGAAGCAATACAGCAATAACAATTGAGAAGCTAATTTGTATAAAATATGGAAATATAGCTCTCCAATTTAAAGGAATGCCATAGCAATTTTTGTATATTGTTGAGTGAATAACTGGATTTAATCTAAGATAGAGATGAATTTATACTAATTAGAGGGGCTGGGGAGATAGCTCCAAGGCACAAGTACCTGCTGGGCAAGTGCAAGGTCGTGAGTTCGAACCCTGGTCCCACAAAAACTAAATAAATAAATAAATAAATAAATAAATAAATAAATAAACTAATTAGAGAGAGAAAACTTAAATGTTCGGAGAAACCAATGCAATAAACTAATGCAATTCTTTCATTTCTACATCTCAGGAAACACATCTTTTTGATCCTAGAAATAGCAGTAAGTTTTTTAGCTGACACTTCTGCAGGGATGAGATCTGAGTGACCCTCCTGTCGCTGAGTCTCAGTGAGACTCTTCTGTGAGAGGCCCCTGCTCTGTATGGTATTATCCCAGGACACCGAGTGACAGGCGCAAGACGATAGTTCCCATAAGAAAGGTAGAATAACTGCGTGATCACTTTTCACTTTCCAGCCACCTAGTACAAAGAGTCTTGTGCAATGCTAAAAAGATGTAAAATTCATCAAATAGTAAAGTTGGCAGTCATGGTTACATTTTTCTCATTCTGTTAAACAACAGCTCTGCCTAAATGATATCCCACAATTCTGAAAAACTATCCCAAATGCTAGTTCTCCTATCAAATCCAAAATAGTAAAATATTTCATCATTCTGTTAAGGTTTGTTTTCCTTCTACAAACATAGTAGAACAACATAATTAGACTGGTAAAGACTTAATTTGTTCCCTAATCCTATGAATGAGTTCCATGTGAGGCAAGACGGAGTAGCACAACTATGCAGGTTTTCTTTAGTTTGCATTTTAGTTCATGATAACATGTCATTTTCTGAATTGCGTCTAAACCAGTATCTTTTTCCAAGGAACACATGTATGGCATTCGTCCGGAGGCCCTACCTGTTACTGACTTCATGTAAAGCAAGCAAACAATAAAAGCTGTGAAGCCACACGGTGTTGTTCAAGCTCAGGCAGCAAGTTACTTCCTGACATTAATAAGGCTTTCTGGTTTGTCTGTGTTTCTGTTTTCCCAATTGCATAATCAGCTGCCAGAATTCTTAATATTTACTAGTGTTAAACATAGGTCATGTATACTTGTAGTCTAGTATAGTTGAAGTAATCTTGCAAATTAGGAGCCGCAGTCATCATTTTGCAGAAGCTGAAATTAGTGAGAATAGATGACTTCCTAAAGTAAAGCAAGAAGAGGCAGACTTACTTTGAACCCGGAAGCCCTGCTTCTTTAAAATTATTTTATCACTCTCCTGATTCACACCAGGCACCAAGGTCAGGGCTCAGCCTCTTTAGAGAAGTAATATTCTCTTTAGGCCTTGTTAACTCCATTTGTTGCAGTGTATGAGCAATCTTTACTTGCTATGTGCCCAAATGTTTTTAAGTGTCATGTAGAATTTAATAATAGAAAAATTTAAAAAATATAAATGTAATAGTAGCATTTTCCATGGAGGAATTTAATTTACTGGTTAAAAACAAGTGAGCTGTAAACTTACTGATGCTCAGTCCAGATGATACGTAGTCAAACAAGGTGTTATTTGAAGCCAGGGGTGAGTATGGACCCTCAGTCTGAGACACATTTTCTCACTGGCAGTCATCTACAGGGAGCCATTTAGGCTGTGCTGCCTCTTAGGCAATTTTGGTCTTGCTTACATCACAGGGCGGCTGTGAGGCATAAGTGTTCACCGAATGTGTCAAACTACATGGAAGCAAGTAGGTACCCAACCAAGTATTAGTGACATCCATGTGTTACTGCTGCATGGTACAGAGTATGTTAACCAGTGAGTTCTTTGCATTGTACAGAGTATGTTAACCAGTGAGTTCTTTGCATCCGATGAATGAATGGGGATGATTTTTTTTTAACCAGGTAGAATATTAACCGCCTAAATGTCATTCTCACTCTGAAAGGAGTTTTGCTCTTATTGAAAAGAAACTAATGATAGAATTTGGTCCTGTTCTGTGATGACTCATGCTCAGAATTAGAGAATCTTGAATTCTGATTCAAGATATGTTGTACAGAACACTTGCAAATAATGTCACTAGTCATTTCCTGGGTTGTATCCTGCATAATAAAGGAGAAGCATCTGTAGAGACACTGCAGAGGAAAAAGTCTTACATTCCAGTATTTCACAGAGCATTTATTAAAAAAAAAAAAGAATTAAAAAATCCCAGAACTTGATACTAAAAGTTCTAACACAGCATTGAATACAAGACAGGAAAGATTAACTATGGACAACAGAAGATTTGGCGACGAAAAAATGGGAATAGTAATGTAAGCAGACGAGACAGCACAAGTGGGGGGGGGAGCGAAGAGGATTTCTGGCTTAAGTGTCTAACTCAAGAAAGAGGAAACAAAATCAATACAAATTCTAAATTAAATATTATTTGTAGCTATTGGGCATATTTTAATATTTGAGTTAATAATTGTTTAGTAAAGAGTATGTAGTTTATTCCACAATGTAGCTTTTGTTACAGCTGTTAATGTGGTCTTGCATTTAAAGAAAATCAAATACCATTAAAATAGTCATATGTATTGAGTGCAAACCAATAGACAATTTTAGTTAAGAGCCTGATATCTAGATCAATAAACAGTTTCTCTCCCACTGTAGAATGATAATTTAATTACTTTTTCTATGTTTCATATTAAGAAAGTGCTTTGAAAGTTGTTACTATTGATCTCAAACAATTAAGAAGCTTTCAAGTTATCCTCCTACACTCTTACTGCATCTCTTATCGGGGGAAAGGTCCAATTATTCTAAGCCATTTGCTGATGAGAAAGTGGATGGAGGTTTTATGTGATGCTATGACCATCTCATCAGCAGGAAGTATGCAGGGATTCAAACCAGGCAATCTGGGTCCAGAATACAGGGAATAAAGATTACTAATACTGGCTATATGGTTGGATTTCTTACTATTTCAGTCTTGTAAATAAAGAAGAATAAGGGCTTTTTAAAAGATGGCATAGTGTCCCGGGCAGAATGCCAGGGTGTCAGTTGGCAATTCCTTGATTCCTTTTCTCTAGACAGCTTCTTTTTCTTTCTGGGTTAGTGCTGAGAGAGAACATTGTCTCCAGTTTTATATCTGGTGAGCATTGAATGAGATATTTTCAGATATAGGCTCATGCTTGATCACTGGATGCAAATCTGCAGCCAGAATAGTCAAGAATGTGAACACTGTTTCATAGTCCTGTCAGGCATAAAATATGACTTTTCAGTCACTACATGATTTCCATAGGAGTAGAGTAGGAAACATGCAGGCAGATTGGTGTCAGACAGTAAGGGATGGCTTGACAGAAGCAGGCTCATTGCAGGACATTCCGCTTTCCTTTGCTATCTCTTAATGTGGAACACTTTACCCTTAAAAGTGTCAAAAAAGAGAACTAAGTTTACAGTTTTCAGATGTGCTAATTGATTTCTACAGAAACTGTTTATTTGTCTAGGAAGCATGAAAGATACATCTTGTATGGTTAGGCTGGAAACAAGCTCTGCAAGAGCATTTCTTCCTTCCTTCCTTCCTTCCTTCCTTCCTTCCTTCCTTCCTTCCTTCCTTCCTTCCTTCCTTGCTTGTTTGCTTTTTTGCTTTCTTTCTTTCTTGCTTGCTTGCTTTTGTTCATTCGTTCATTCATTCGTTCTTTCCGACCTCTTGTCCATCTTTGATGTCTCCCCTTATGCTTTTTGCCTATCTTAAGGTGGCACCAGTCATTTATCATCTATAGTTTTTTAGTGTCTGTTTGTTAGGAATTTCCTATTACGTGGAGGTTTGTGTTGGATTTGATCTCCTTTTCAGTACATTTACTTCATCTTCAATGCCTACATACCCAACACCCTTACACTGATGTGAAAGCCAAGGACAGTGGCCCTGTGCACTTTGAGAGTTTCACCATTATTGTCACCTGAACTAATAGGGCGATACAGGTAAGGGTGATGTTCACTGGAGACTAAAAGCAGAAACAGACCTGAAACGTGATCCTTGATATGAGTCTGACAATATGGACAAAGTTTTAGAAAAAGTCACATTTTAAATCCTCATAGAACCCAACTTTTCTACCACACTTGTGCAACTGCTTGAGACTCATGTATGAGGTTATCCACTTGGTAACCTCTGCCTTCTTTTGAACCTCTCAGTGAGTTCTTATGGCACCGGGACAGTCTGAGTGCAGCTCACCCATTTGTCTGTCTGTGTGTCTGTTATCTCTCTCATGAAGACTCCTTAAACTGAAGGGTTCTTGTCAAGAGCTATTTGTGCTCCACAGCAACTGGATGAATTTGCCAAGTGATCTAGCCTGATTAGTCCTCAGTCTGCAAAACGGGAAACTGAAATGATGATTTAACATCTATACGGAGATTGAAAATCATTTCTATGAACCTAAGAACACTGGATGGCACAGGGTAAGGCTCCTTTCTCACATTACACCATTCTCAGTACAGCGATAGACACCTGGAGCCACCATAATCCCTTACATAGCCTTTTCTCACTTTGCCTTGCTGCCTTCTAAAAACCAAAACAATCAATTAAGGATCATAGGCTTTGAAAAGAAGTAAAAAAAGACAAAAGCAAAAGAATGCAACTTCAGTGACATTGCCTTTTCACTTGTCAGCTGAGCAATGATCAAAAATTTTGACAATAATGACTTGAATATTGCAATCACATATTTTATGCAGTTCTGATGGAAATATGTAAAAATACATGTGTCTTAGTTACGTTTTACTCATTGCTGGGACAAATACCTGACACCCAAAATGAAGGAAGGAAAGGTTTATTAGCTCACAGTTACTGGAGGTCTGGAGGTTTCAGTTCATATTTGGCTGGCCCAAGGCTGAGTGGAACAGAGCAGAGAGCATCCAGTTCATGGAGGTGGAACAGCAACGAGATGGTGGCAGAGGCAGCCAATCAAGCAGGGCAGCAGAGAGCAACAGCTCTAGTCTGTCTCTCTGTCTCTCTTTATATTACATTCAGACTCTCCATCTCACCCTACCCGCCTTAGGCCACACCCATAGTCTCAGCAGTACTTAAAACACATAATCCCAGGGACCATGGATCAAGTCTCAAACTCTAGATCAGTACTAAATCACATAATCCCAGTGACTCATGAGTCAAGTCTCAATCTATAGAAGCCCCTGCCCCATGACTGCATGATGCTTTTGAGGGGGGGACAACTAGATCTAAACCATAACAACATGTGTGTGTAGTGCAAATGGGATGTAAATTAGTAGAATATCTACAGGTTACAGGAAACTGATGTTCAAAGTTTCAAATGTCTGTGCTCTGTCTCTCTAAGTCTGCTCACACTCTGCTCTCTGCATTATTGTTTTTAGCATAGTTCTCATTGCTATCTCGAATCACATTCATCTATTTGCTTACGTGTGCATTCTCTCTCTTTCTCCCTCTGTTTCTCTCTCTCTCACTCGCTCTTGCTCTTTCCCACTAAATCTCATGAAACTCTGCTTTGTTTGCTGCAACAGTGCCTGTGGTTTGGGTCAAGGTCCCCTCAACCTGATTGTGGACAGTTTGGTCCTCAGCCTACAGCACTGCTGGGAGATGATGGAGCCTTTGGGAGGTGATGCTTCTGGGAGAGAAAAGTTAGATCTCAGGCACCACTTGGGAAGAGAAAGGAGCTCAGTCCTCTTGCTCCCTCACTTTGGCTTCCCACTGCCATTCAGGGAGCAGTCGCCATGCCATGCCCCCCTCACCATGATGCTAAATGCACTGACCTGACACTTGTGAAATCCTGAGCCAAGACAAACCTTTCCTCCTTATGTGTTTCCCCTTAGTTTCTCTCACAGTAGCTCAAAGCTAGCAATCACATAATTACTGCTATCACTCAGTTCACAACTTCAGTGTCCTCTCAGTCTCCCATTGTCTCTGGCCTCCCTTCATGACCAGCCCGCCTTTCCTGACAGTCTCTACAAAATGATCTTGCTTGATGTTACCTATACAATTTCCACTACAAGGGCTTCATACCATATATTTATTTGCATGCTTGTTACCTGTGTTTCCCTCTGAAATGGCAGTTTGGTGAGATCAGAACCATTTGTGTCACGCCTAGGTCATTAGAATCAAGAATAGGGAGCGAAAGCCCACTGTTACTTTTGATTGAATGGATGAAAAGTAAATGGATTAAATACATGAAAAGTTGCACAAATTGTTGTTACTGTACAGAAAACTATGAAAACCATAGAACTTCACACTATTCTTGCAGTGACCACCATGAGAGCAGTTCACACACAGAGCATGCTCTGTCTGGCCTAAGGCTGCCACATGTGGAAAGTCTTTGTGGAACTTGTGTTTCTTCTTTTGCAAGAACTCTCTTCAGATCTTATACACTTTAACTGCACCTTTTTGTCTTATTATTAAGTTTTAAGAATTTTCCGAGTATTGTGGATGTCAATGATTTATCAAAGGTGTGAAATGTGTTTTAAATTATTTCCAAGTCTTCAGTTTCTCTTTGCAGGTCCTGAATGCTGTATTTGTTCACAACATGAATTCGATTTTCAATCAGAAAATTTAACTTTTACTACATTTTAATAAAATCCAATTCATTACTATTTTCTTTCATGGGCCCTACCTTTGAATCTGTATCTAAGAAATAATCAAACTCAAGGCTGCTTACATTTTCTTTTGTTTCCTAGAAATTCTGCAGTTTTCATTTCCATCTGTGGTCCATTTTGAGTTAACATTTGTGAAAAAAGTAAGGTAGTGTCCAAGCTGACTGATTATGTGGGGGTTTTCTTATTTTTTCACTGAGAATCACATGAGCTGAACTTGCTATTTACTCTAGTACGCTTCTGTTCAAATCATTTTAAAACATAAAGGTGGACATTATTTGCTTCAAAGTATAGTATTTTAAATTCAAACTTCAGATATGTACAAGATGACTATGACTCTTTATCTTCTATCAAATGATCATTGTAACAACCCCTAAATTACTTAGGTGATTAAGTATCTTTCTCACTGAGGGTCATTGTAAACAATTTATGCTTTAATTGTTTATTTTACCTTTGCGTAATTATTTTATCACAGCTATGAACTGATTGTGAGAATTGCTGATTGTAAATACCCTTTCAGAAAATTCCTAATGCCTGTCTGATTCCAGTAACTAAGACACATAAACCAAAGATCAGAAACTTCATTTTATATTAGTAGCATCAAAAATTGGTAGGTGTCTTAGTTACCCTTCTCTCCTTGCTGGAGCAAACAGCTGACACTCAACATGAGGGAAGGAAAGATTTGTTTAGCTCACAGTTACTGGAGATTTCAGTCCATATTCAGCTGGGTCCAAGGCAGAGAGGCACAGGGCAGAAAACAAACTTTCATGGTGGCAGCTAAGAGCGAGAGCACAGGGAGAGAGCTAACAGCAGCTCAAGCAGCTAACTTCTCTTCCTTTCTTACACTTAAATGTAAATCACCTGCCCCAGGGAAGGTGCAGCACCCTTTTCCACAATAATCAATTGCAAATTGCAGAAGCCACACATCACTGCATAAGGCTTTGAGGGGACACATATAGACAAACCATAACAGTAAACGATCAGGAGGGAGTTCAGCAAGATTCCGTTTTATTTAACGCTTTTCTTATCCCAGTTTATCTTATCCCAGTTTCACCTACGCAGTCCAAAACATTAATAACGTAAGAGCAAAAACCAGTATACAGAATCATTGTACTCTCTGATATGTCTGAAATATTTTTGTACTTTTTCATTGACATACACCACATATACATAGTGTATTAAAATGGAATGTTTTCATGCCAGGAAAGCAGGGATGATGTGTACTATGTCCACTGTGCTACCCTACTAGGTAATGATGATTGAACCATTACTCCTGAGCAGGTTTAGACTGAAGGGATGGAAAGAACACTGACAGTTTGTGAGTTCAGAAATGGGTTGATGTTTGTGTCTTATTCCATGTTTACTTTAGGATGCTCACCTTTCTGGTGTTCATTCTTTGTTTTTAATTTGGGCTAAAAAAATATGATTAACTTAAAATGCTTTAAAAATAAGAATGTTTTTCTTGTGTAGAGAAATATCTAGGAAATGTGTTAGTTGTTATATGCTGAGACCTATAAGCAGGATAGGAGTAGAATAAGAAGACAGAAATACCAAGGAACAGAAACTACGTTGGTCTCTACAGTCAATAAACCATATTTGGAGAAATCATATTTTAAAACATTGTAACAAAAGAATTTCTAAATAATTGGGCATGCTGAACAAAGTAGTTCAAGACTCAGTTTAATCGGTAAGAGCTACAATGATTATGGGACCTTTGCAAAGGAGGTGACAAGCAGGACAGCACCCATCACCCAATCTCTCCAAGACATGTCTATGTTAGCTTCTGGGTCCTGTCAGCACGGTTCCCTTCAGAGCACAAAGTGTTTTGAAGATATGAGTAAGGGCTAAGGGGAAGATTACCATGGATGGCTGGAGTAGGCTCCTTCTCCTCGTAGGAACTCAGTAAAGTGGATCACATCCATGGTGGAGTTACAGGGGTGGGGTGTGGTGGGAAGAAGGTTCAGAAACAGAGGAAGAGGCTGAGGCAGAATGTGGATTCCTCCCTACCTCCTGCCAATGTTTTGATGCTTCCCAGGGGGACAGATTGATCTGGACCTGAACCTCCAAACAAAGGTGTAGCATGATTGATGCCTTGATTTTATCCCAGAGACCCAGGTAGTACTGCTTAGCTAAGCAACTATCAGATAACTGACTTGGGGGACTTCACACTACTAGGGTCGTGGGCATTAGTTATGGCAGGAACAGATACTAATTAGGCAGGATTTACCTGAATAATCACTGTAAAAACAGAGTTGGCTCCAACACAGATGTTAACTGGCATGGGGGATCAGTCTGGATTTTGACATAACCCTTGTGGAAAGGAAAGGACATTGTGAGTTAGAGGAGGAGGTGTGGTCCTAAAGCTGCCCTGGAGAACCTCAGTGGCCTGGTGATCACAGCAATTTCTCAACCACTGGGGACATCAGTTACCTGAAATTGCAACTTTTTACATGTAATCACAGAGCACTATGAAGGTGGCACTTGGTTTAGGCCTCTACCTTCTCACAGCTGGTTACTATTTTTCCTATGAACAAAATGCAGCACCTAGGGTCGGGGAGCATCCCTGGTTTGCCTTTGTCATCAGTACAGCAGTGGCCTTAGGATGCAGGCCAGGGGCACATCCACGTGCCAGTCTTCAGAAAGAGGGGGATCCACAGTTACCGATCACATAAGCTTAAAAGCTTGCACTGGGTCTTTTCTGCTAATATAATGCATTTTGACGTTTCACTTTTGTATTTAAATAACTCATAGAAAACACTGAGAGTTTAATTTTAATCTGTAAACAAAACCCCTAAATTCTGAAAATGTAAATAGTCAAAAGCCTATTGAACTACTTCGTAATGGTGTACAATATGGAGCTGTCATGGTGCCTCAGTATGACACACATAGGCCACGTGGACTGCTGAAGTCTGTTGTTGGAGTCAAGCTTGGTTTTTGGTTTATTTTTCTCAACTATCTTCCTCCTTTTCTCTTCTTTATTCCTCCCTTTCTTCTTCCCTCCTTCCTAACTCCTTTCCTCTTAATTCTCTCCCTCCATCCCTTCCATCCTCCTTTTCTTCATTTTATTTATTTTTATTTTTATTTTTATTTTTTTGAGACAGGGTCTCACTATGCAGTTCAGGCTGGCCTTGAGCTCATTTCTGTAGCCCAGGCTGGTCTCAAACTCGCACCGATCCTCCTGCCTCAGCCTCCCAGGTGCTGGGATTACAGGCATGAGCCATCACGCCTGGCTTTTTCTTCATTTTATACCTCAAATTCTTTCTTGAATTTTTTCACCAGTGATTTCTTAACAATATTTATTGTACACTTGTCCCACCACGGATGGGATGGAGAATCATTCCATGAAGAAATTAGATAAAGAGATTAACCCCATATTTCAAAGTTTGTCAGTGTTATAAGAACAGTTTTTAACAGCAAAAGAATGACAACCTTAGCCTGGTGTGTTATGTAGACAGAGAATGCCTAACATATGATAATGCAAGCTTGTAGCTGCATTGTTATTTATGGCAGAACATTCTGATCTCAAGTGTAATTATAAGCAGCATTATATATTAGATGCCATTCGTTTGGCTTTCTTCAGTCCTACTAGGGGACCCAAGAGATTGTGTATCATCTCAGTACGTGGTTAGTATGGGGTCCAAGCTCGTCAGAACACTAGAAACACACCCTCCAAGAGATTTAATATTCTTTAGAAGATTCTGATCATCCGGGAATACCTCCCTCAAGCTGTGGCACATTCCAGCAGTCACCAAGCCTAGCTATAACCTCAAAGGGCAGTGATGCATAGCTATGAAAGATTCTGTGTCTTTGAAGCCTGTCAGACTTGGGTTTAAATTTATTTTTCTTAATTCCTTTATTTTTCTCTCCCTTCCTCTACCTTCTTCTTCTACAAACATTTACCAAATTTGTTATGTGCCAAGCTTTTACCAAGGTAAGTATAATGGAGTAGTTATTACAATATCTACCTTCAAAGTGCACAGAGTCCAATCAGCAACAGGAGACCTTCCCTAAACTGTTCAACTTTTCTGAAGCCATTACAAAACCTGGTATTGATTAACAGTGAGCTCAGTCACTGTCATTAATCCCAAGATCTTTTCAGGAGGAAAGTGCCTATCTCTTTCTTCCTCGTCCTAGTCATGCTACATGATGATGGAGCAGGACTGAGATCCCACTGATGGAGAAGGATCTTTGTTAACAGAACATTCTAGACTTTCTCTGTGTCATCATCCCATCATCCATTTCGGCCCCAGTGAAGAGGAAGAACCAGGCCCAGCTCTTTGCACTCTCTCTCTCTCTCTCTCTCTCTCTCTCTCTCTCTCTCTCTCTCTCTCTCTCTGCTTTTGTTTTTCTTTGTCAAACATGCTTGTGGAACTGATATACTTCCTGTCTTACTTGCTCAGGCTGTAAATATTAGGACTTTATTCAGGCACAGAAGTGTGCAGTGATTTTCTTCTGCTTTTGATGTGGTGGGTAAAGCGATTTTTATCATGGTATTCATGTGCTATTGTGCTGCCCACTTAACCACCAATAAACACTTATGCTTTGCCAATAGTAATAAAGATGTTATTTCAACACTTTTTGCCTTTCTTGCATGGTGTATAATGAAGATGGCGAAGAGTGATGTTATCTATTATGTTGGCATGAGTCAACTGCATACCAACTGAGCATAATGACTGCAGGTATCAGTGTTACTGAAGCAGGCTGGGGTGGCAGCCTCTGTTTTCTCTCTACTAGAGTCCCTGCTGCGTGATTTCTCCTCCTACACAGACAGAGCACATACTGTGAGCAAGTCCTTCTGTGTTTCCTGTTTTCCTTTCTTAGAAATCTGTGGCTTCATTCCAGTGAGTCTTCATAGTCCTAATTTTGTTAATATTCTCGATCGTATATTTGAATCTTGGACTGGAAAGATAGCTCAGTGGAATAAGAGCTTGCCTGACAATGACAAGGTCCTGAGTTCAATCCCCAGTAGTGGAAAAACAAAACAAACCAAAAATCTCAACTATACTTTATAATACTCTTTGCAGGGAGTATACTTTTATTTTGCAGATTATGAAATAGTTGAGACGAAAGAAATGACTTGGTTGGTTTCACACAGCCAGACTGAAGGGTTGGGGACATAGCATTCAGCCAAACTGGAGCTCATCTGTAAGGTCCTTCATAGTGACCTTTAGCTGCAGCATAAACGGTAGGAATACCTGGGACCTTCTCAAATGCAGAGGAGAAAATCTGACTTCTTGTTCTGTTCATTGTAATTAAATTTTGAAACTTTTAACTTAAGACTTGCTGTTTTATACAGGAATCAGCATTTCAAAGGAATTATATCAATAGTCTTAGAAAGGGAGAAGACTTTAGAATGTGGGCAAGCTTAGCTTTCCAGTGTTACTTGACTTCAAGATTTGAAAATGTATCTGATATTCACCACATGATACTCTAGTGTGCTGAATCCAGGTTATAGTCATTTGTGAAAGCCAACTTCAATTTTCAGGAATTTCATAAGTCAACAATAAAATATAGCCATTATAAGAAATTAAATTCTGTAAAAATTTTAAAATGGTATCGAAAACAAAGAAAATACATTTTGCTTGTTTTTTGTTTGTTTGTTTGTTTGAGGTAAAAATCTTGCTATGTAATTCAGTCTGGTCTTGAACTGACTGTGTAGGCCAGTCTGGCCTGGAGATTGCTATGGTCTTTCTTTCTCAGTCTCCAAAGTGCTGGGTAACAGAGGAGGGCCACCACACCCTGCACAGACAAAGAGAATAAATGTTTAGACATCATCTCTTACTAATTATTTGACAGTACTTCACTAGATCTCCACCCTAGATGGCCTTTAAGCTAGAAGGGTTGGGGACACAGCAACTGTATACAGTTACTATCCAGTTTGTACTAGGAAGACTCAACCTCCCAACAGTGTGATTTCAGGTCAGCAGCTTGAATTTCGACAGGAGGGAAATATTTACACCAAGGAACTTAGCAAATAGTGCAAATTTGGTCTTGATCTATTATTTCATTAATTGCCTAGACTTAAGACAGTAATGAAGAAAATACTAGTAATGCACATTAAACTTCCAAGGATGGTAACCAGCCTACCTAAACTGAGAAAATACTCTTCAACTTTCAGATGTTAAGACTCAGTTCAGCAATATTTTTGTCACTGCAGTGGTGAGTGAACATCTAACCCTCGTCTTCATTAATTCCTCTTTACTTTTATTATATCTATATTAATAAATAAAATGTCAATCTATATTCTTCTTTTAATTTTTAGTATTTATTTATTTATTTTGTCTAGGATCTCTCTAAGCAGCTTGTACTCATAGCGACTCTCCTGTCTCAGCCTTCCGAGCTCTGGAATTATCAATGTGCACCACCATGCCAGGTTTCAGGGGTTGGCGCAGCACCTCTGAGGCTCCATGGTGAGCACAGTACACAGTACTGGGGATCAAAACCGGGTCCTTACACTTGCCTGGCAGGTGTTTAGGCCACTCAGCTGTCTCCCCAGCCCAACATTTTTCTGTTAAGTACACAAATTTTCCCGTTGAAACTAAGATTTTGTTGGATTCAATGACTCAGAAAATAAAAGCCAATGAAAAATTCACTAAGTCTGTTGATACATATTTTATAATAAAAGAATTTGTTATTATTAGTTTAAATGATTCATAAATTATTACAATTTATGAAATTATATTGCCTTTAGAATAATAACGTTTTTATATACACATGGTTTTCCTAAACAATTATTATATGGTGGATTTAATAAATAGTAGTTGCCCTAAAAGATATATTCTAATTTGTAAAACTTGTAAGTAACATCTTACGGTCTTTAAATCATTTGTGAATATAGTACTGCAAAAGCGTAATTCAGGGGAGCAGAGATAGCTCAGTGGTGTAAGCACCTGCCTTGGTAAGTGTAAGGACCCAGGTTTGATCCCAGGTATGACATGCTTGTATAGATTCCAGGAAGAGCTGAAACAGGGCATGGTGGCACACTCCTGTAATCGCAGCACTGGAGAGGCTGAGACAGGACAGTGACTCCAAGCCCAAATTACATAGTGAAACCCAGTAAAAATGCATAATAAACAAATAAATAAATAAATTCTGTTAAAAAGCATGGGAGATGCACCTGGCTTCATTCCCAGATGAAGGAATACATGTCAAAGTGTCCATTTCATAATAATTAAAATTGTCCAAGAGAAAAATTTGTACTAGTGGGATCAAAGTTATGCTATAGGATGATTTGGGGATGGAAAGAAAGAAGGTGCTCAAGTTAGTGGATTCTTTCTGCAATTCTGGCTCCTTAAACATTTGTGTTTCCAAACAGTTCATTCTTTTCCATTCCTATTTTCAGCAATCAAATTCACAATTGTGTTTGGCAGGCAGGTGCTGCCGCTGAGCTATATTGCCAGCCCTAGCTTGTCTTTATATGTGGTTCTAGAGTAAAAGAACATTCATTTTCTTTGGTTACTAATCCAGACTCATCTGCTAATGTTCTCGTGCGCCCCACTCACCGTCTGTATGCCCAAGAGGGGACTGTACAGACAAGTGTCCTTCACTTCTCAGACTAAACTCTCAGAGTTCATGTGACAGTGTCCGGCTCCCCTCTCCTCCTTGGCAACCTTTGACAAGATTTCTTTGTTTCTTTGTCATTATGTGCACGTTAGCACTTTCACTCTTTTATTTGTATTTTTTTTTCTTGTTTCAGAACCTTTGTTTATTTATTCACTCATTTTTATGGCTGGCTCAGCCTATCCCAGGGGCAGGGCTGGCGCAGCATGTGGTGCCAGGGATCGACCGCAGTCCCTGTAGCCGCCCAAGCTTTCCTAAGCAGGCGCTTTAGACCACTGAACCATCCTGCCGGCCCCAGCACTCTCACTCTTGTTGTGGTTTCAGCATAGTTACTCGACCTACTTCTTTTTGTGGGTTGTGTTCCTTGCTCTTTTTGCACTGGCCTTTTCTCAGTTGCACAGAACCTTGGCTGGAAGGCTTTGCCAATCTTCACACCAGATTGATTTGCTAATGTGGAGATTGCTTACCTTGTCTGTGAGTCTATTGTTTTTCTGTCATTCTTCAGTTCTCTAGCTTGTTAGTCTCTAACCCAGTAGCCCTTTCTGTTCTTGATTCCTGGCAGGTCCACCTTTTTGTTCTGGTTTCCTTCAGTTTTACTTGCTGATGAAGAACAGAGATAAGGTCTTTTGAGAAGAGAGGCATTTTTCACTTGATTTAATATCACACGTTATAAAATCTCCCTATGCTACAAACTAGGTTTTTCCATGATTTAAGTGGAAATTTTCTACAGTTAGCCAAGGTTTGTTAAGTGTCACTAAAATGCTTGTGTTTGGTATATTGGTTAAAAGACAAAAAAAGTAAAAGTCCTTAAGAGGTCAACCCAACCCCTCCCAGGCTCTGGCTCTAAGAACTCAAAAGGACATCATTCACACAGTCATCCAGGTGTATGATGTAGCAGTGTCTTCTGTCAGCTCTCTCAAAGATAATCTTATTTTTGCAAAAATAGATACAGGGAGCAAGAGTTAGAACTATTACAGATGGAAAGGGATCCAGGGATGGAGGGACTGAGGAAGATGAGGAGGGGCAGGGAAAAGCATGGGGCTGAGATGCAAGAAGTGCATGTTCCAATTCCTCATGATGAATAAATTCATTATGTATCAAACACAATTTTTAACTTTATCAAAAATAAAACAGAGTATATCTCATTTTATTACATAACTTTATTAATACCCCAGGTAGTTTTCCTCATGATTTCTTCTTTTATAAAACAGCTCACATTATGTTAAAGCCCCCTTAGAGCCTGTAGACACTTGTTATTTATAGAAAACCCTATAAATATACCCATGTGTTTAACCTCTCTGTAACTACGTCCACATTCCTTCTAAATGATCGTGTTTAAGTTGCCCCTGCAATGGAAAATGCAGTCTTTTCAATTTTCAGTTTGGCAATTTACATTCGACAGGCAAAGAAAGCAGCATTTTAATAAATTTGCCATTTCTTGGTTCTGCCTTTCTATCCACCCATCAGTCTGTAGTCAGGCTTACTGATATTTCCCCTTTATGTTTCCTGCAATTTTGAACTCAGTCTTTTCTAGAAAGGGTTGTTCTGTTGTTTAGTGTTTGCATTTAAAATGGTCAAAGAGCACAGAATTATCATTTTATTTTGGTTTTTAGTTTTTATATTTTAGGGAAGGGTCTATAGGGTACTCAGGGTCTCACTATTAAATTGGACTCTAGTGATCTGCCTGTTTGCAGCCTGCCATTACAGGGGCACTCCACCATGATGAATCTCAATTGTCGTCTCAACTAGAATCCTGCTTTGAGTTGCATTCTTGCTTATTTTCTTAGGTGGGAATCTATATTGCAATCCTCCTGCCTCAGATTCCCAAAGTGGTGGAACTACAGCTATGGTCCACTGAGTTGGACTACAGACATGCACCACTATGCTCTCTGTGCTGGTTATTTACTTAATATCAAACCATAGCAATTCTTCCTATATTATAGACTTCAATCAATGACCAAGTAAACCATTTGATTTCTAGCATGCTTTTCACTCTCTTAACTATATCTATACAGAAATTCTTAACCTAATGAAATCCAACATACTGATATTCTACTTTATGAATTATGTTTTGCTTGCTATATTTAGAATTTTTTTTCCTAAATATCAAAGGGATTTGTTTCTGTGTTTATTTCTATATTATAGATTTATATTTTGCAGTAAAAGCCTTAACCATCTTTAGTACAAGATACAGACTGACATTCTTTTTCATAGCTATGCAGTTCCTGGCACCATCTGTCAAGAAAATATCATAATTTTTGTCCTGTGTCACTAGGAGAGGTTTGCAAAAACTCAGCGGCCCATATATATTTGAGATTTATGGTAGAGCTCTGTCTTGTCCCATATGTATTGATTATTTTGTAACCCGCAACACTGTCTGGACTATTATAGTTTTATAATCATTTTGGAATTCAGGTACTTTGCAATATTTCTTTCCCTCAGATTTTTTTGTTAGTTTATTCATTTGCCTATTTCCTGTGCTTTCTATTTCCATATGTATTTTAGAGTGAGCAGGTGAATTTACATGAAATGTCAAATGGTATTTTGACTGAAATTATAATAAATATGCAGATAAAGTGGAGAAGAATGAGTATTTTAACAATAGTAGTTCTTCTCAATGGCTAATCAATAGCTAGGGCCCTGCTTTTAGACTGATTGCTTGCTGCCAATTAACAAAAACAATCATTAAAATGCACATTGCATATGTCCAGAAGTGTACTCAATACTGATGTTCAAGGCAAGACTTACAATTTTGAATAACCGACCCTAACAAAGGGCCAATGAATTTGTCAAGGAGAGAAAACACAGAAAAAGGACTTTAAGCTTGTATGGATTGTATATCATAGGACGGTAATTACGTGGGACGAATCTGTCGTAAATAAGAGGAAGTTAGCTTGTGTAGGTTCTTTTCTTGGCCACTTTGGAAGGCTTGAGAAAAGCCTCTAATGAGTGGAAGATGAGAGCCAGGCCTTTCAGCTGGAGGGAGTGAGGGATGCAGATTCATCAGTTTATGTCTTGTCCTTAGGGGATGGGAGAAAGAAAAACTTTCCAAATGCCTTCAGCTCAAAATAATCAATATTTGAAAATGGCATGTATTTAATCGTCACTTTTTATTATGTCTTCCATTATATTTTGTGCAGAATCTTCTACTACCTTTAGTTCGGATCTTTTTGGGTATAATGTATTTTTTTTTAAATTGGTTTGCTTATGTAGTTTTTTCTTTATCATCAACTTAAAACTATTTATAATATGTCTTGGTATTGTATTCCTATTCCTGATGATTAGGCTTTATTTATTTTTGTTGTTGTTGTTGTTGAGGTTGTTGGATATTAGACTTTTATTTTCCATCAGGTTTGATAACAATTTAACAGTTAATATTTCAAAACACTTTTTTCTTTCAGTCTCTCCTTAAGAAGCTACCATGACAAATACATTTGGGCTTTTAAGATTTTCTCGAGGTTTGAATTACGTTCTCCACATTTCACAGTCATTTTTTTCCTGTGTTTTTCATTTCAGAAAGTTTTGACATTTTCACGCTTACAATTTTTCCTCTTTTACAATGCCCAATTACTAATCCCTCCCAGTGCAATTTTTATCTCAAACAACAGTCACATTTTTAGAATTTTAATTTTGGCCTTTATGAAAAATTATTCTTGATTCCTTTCCCTAGCACGGTCAATCCTTTTATCTAAAGTCTTGAATATCACATAAAATTATAATAATTGTTCTCACGTTTTTACTACTATAAGTGCTTTTCTGACTCTAGGAGAAATTTCTGAGATTGAATGTTCTTTCTCTTTGCCCGCCTTGCTTCATCTCCCTCTCAACTCACTCCTCCCTGTCCCTTTGTTCCTGTCTTCCTCTTCCCTGTTTCTCCTTTCCTCCTACCCTCCTTCCTTCTCCTGTCCCTCTCTACTGCTTTCTATCTCTTATTTTCTTTTTATCTCCTTCTACCAGCTTTCTCTGTCCCTCTCTTCCCCTCTGCTCTTTGTTGTATGTTATGGTCCAGTGCCGATAGAAATGATGAGAAGACCTGATGAATGTAGCTTCGGAGGTCTCACTGACATCTGTCCCTCTCAAAGTGAGCCCAAAACTCCAGGAGCATCTCCTTCTCATTTAGGACTATAACCTCTGTTGAACTTCACTGTTTGTTTAATGCTAGGTTCACACAACTGATAATAAAAGGATTGCAAGAAGGGGAAAAGATAATCAGCAACACCTCAAATAAGGGCAGAGAAATGAATCAGGATAATCTGCTTCCCGCCTTCTTAAATCCTTGTTTTCTGGAATCCCTAAATAACAACCTGCCCTAAGCTTTACTTATTGTTTTTCACTTCTTTAAGATGCTAGTTTGTTATCTCTATACATCCCTGTCTTTACTTTTTATGAGGAAAGACAATTTTTTTTCTGAGGTATCAGGGTGAAGACAGCAGACTTTTGATCCATAGCTTGTTGCTAGGTCTGTCCTCATTCCAAAACTAAGCAGGTTACACAAAATAGTACAGAAACAACATACACAAATCACTACTACATTTCCACTAAGCCAATTAGATAACATTAAAGGATTAAGGTTTTGAATTCCATTAGAGATGATTTGCAACAGATTGAGTTTGGTTCTATGAAATGGGAGTTATATAAGAGGAAAAAGTACTCCAATCGCATTTTAAATGAAGTTGACATTGTAGATTAATGATTTGACCTTCCAACATAAAATCAGCTTGTACTGAATCACTTATCTTAGTATTCATCTCTCTGAGTCTGTGTCCCTCATATGTGCATCATTGTTCTGAGTCCTTGTGCCACTGCTGCACAAAATGAACAGTTTGTACTCTTCTGGTTGAAGCAGCTGTGGATATGAAGGCTATCATGAGTTCAAGCTTTCCTCTTGTTCTTTTCTTTAACATCTCCAGCAAATTTTGGAAGAGCATCATGGAAGGTGAGTCTTGCCATAGGCGATATAGTTGTACTAGAAGTCAAATTCTGGTCCTTGTCCTGAGAATATAGCTGTTATATCTAGAAAAAGTAAAACTGAGCAGAATGAGTTGTGTTCCCTTTAAATAATAAGGTGTTTTCATCTCAATTTCTTTCTTTCTGCCATCTGAGAAGAGCCATAGAGCTCCAATAGAGCTCCATAAGACTCCAATCTATGACTTTCCATTGGAAGTATTAGCTAACTCCCAGGCTGCCTCTCCTCTTACATATTTCCTAATGTACCCTAACATAAGCAACACTGGTATTCTGGTAGGATGGCAGATCTGGTGGTGGAAACATTAAATTAGCAGCTATACCTTTAAAGTCCTTTCCTTGCAGAAGATAATGTCCCCCCTTTTTCTTCCCTTACTTTGGTGTCATTATTTACTAGACCTTTTCCATCAGTGAACTCCTCTGTGGAGTGGAAGATTTGAACCATAAATGACAGTGAAGCAGTCATAGTGATATAGGAAGGAAAAAAAAAACTCTAGTGGATGACTCCAAATGATATATTGTTCTTAATCCTTTTGGGAGATGATCCATCTTCGATGTCAGTGTTTAAGGAAGTCAGCATTTGTTTGATCTTTGATGTTTAGGTCTGGGCTATTGCGGAAGCATTCATCCCTCCCATAGTTGCTAGATGCCTTGCCTTCTGTGTTATCTCCTTTGAGGTCCTAACCCTGTCTGCCTGGCTATAATATTTCTATCTGCTTGCAACATTTCCCCCTTCTGAAGAGGTAACCTGATCTGTTGTGAGGGAATTATGGGTGAGGAATGCTCTGGCTTCTTCAGGCTGAAAGGGGTGGTAGCTGAGAACTGGCAATCAAAGATACTCTCCAGAGACTCTACCTAAAGGCCCTCAAGAGATAGTAGGCATTTTTATCTTAGGTAGGTGGACTCACTTTAAATCTGGAGAAGATAAAGCCAAAGAAATTATTAAACTCACATGGGCCAAATAGTATTAGTGGAATAATTATGAATGCAGCCAAAGTGATTTTTACCAGGAATAATGGCTTACTTTTTAGTTACACGTTGTGAGAGAACAGTGACATCTACAAGCTGGTTTTATTTGTATATTGTTGAACTCAAACTTGTCTGTATAGGTAAACATTTTTTGTAATATATATTACATCCATAAAACTAGTCAGTGTAAATTGGATTAATCTTCTAAAGTCTATTTCTTTTTGAGGTATGATGCAGGAAGGAAAGTCAGGGTTGGAGAAGAACAAAGAAACCTGTGCCAATATTCAGCAATAGGCTGGGTTTTCCTTTGGTCATGATTTCTCAGGGCTCCTCAGTGGAGATGACAGAGCCTGTCTCGCCAGAAGAAGCAGGCAGGTCCAATGCCCTTCAGTCCTACTGGACCATCTGGGAAGCTGAGTCTGAGCTCTGGGGCCTTTGCCTTAGAGTGCAGTCTCACTTCTAGCAGCTGCTTCGGCAGTCAGGGCATGGTTTGTGGTTCTCTTGAGACAATCCCTCTTATTTTGGGATGGCTTCCAACAGTCATAGCAAATGTGCTTTATTGTCATTGAAGTCTGCTTGGATCTAAGGGAATCAGACTCAGGATCAATTTTTGGAGCTGCAACAAGGCAGCTATTTTTTATGTTTTTTGTTTTCTCTTCCTGGTTTTCTCCCAGTTCCAATTAGAAATTGTTTTCTTATTGTTCTATAAAGTACCAACTGAGTTTTTTTATTTGTTCCCAGGTAGGTAATGGGGCTTGCTGGATTTTAGGAAAAGATCATCTGAATGATTTGCTATTTAAAGTGAATCTTTTCATTAATCAGAGATTTTGTATCAGAAGGCTTACTCTTACTCATTTTCTGGGTTTTATTCGTTGAGCTGGTACCCAAATTACTTCTCCAGTATCTGTAATAATATAAGCAAAACCTCTTCTGCATCTCTGGATAACTTCTGGAACCCATTAATCAATTTCATTTAGAAAGAAAACAGGCTTTTGCAAAGGATTGCTCACTTTCTTTGTCCAGTGAAGGTTCTGCAGCAGAAGATCTGTGTGGCAGCCAATCTTTAAAAAAAAAAATAATGTGAATAAAGCTTTTTGTACTGTTAACCTAGGTGTATTTAATATGTATTTCCATGTATTGCCTCCTTTTTGTTTAATAAGCATTTCTTTCAAACTTTTATTAGCTCATTCTATAATTGCTTGACCTTGGGGGTTATAGGGAATACTTGTAGTGTGAGTAATGTTCAAAACTGTTTTATAAAACTTTACTGAGATAGACAGGAGCACTATCAGCTTTAATTTGTTTTGGAACCTCTATTACATTAAACGCTTCTAACAAATGTTGCATTCCATATTGACTCTTTTCACTGGATAAAGGGGTAACCCATCAAAACCTGAAAATGTATCTATGGACATATGAACATACTGTAATTTTCCAAAAGCAGGAACATGAGTAACATCCATCTTTTACAGCTGATTGGCCACACTTATTTATTAGCATGAGTGGAAGCATGGAAATCCATGGCAGCTTGAGCATTCTGAACTATCTGTAATTAAGGTAGCAGTCTCTATTTCTTTTACTGTATGTTAAGTAACATCATAATGGCAGCTAACTCTGCCTTTTGAATAGAGAAAAAAGAAGTTTGCTCAATTTTAGTTTTGGGAACCATATAGCCTGCCATGCCAATTTATTGACATTAGTAAAAAATGTCTTATGCTCATTTGGAGGAGCTGAGGGTTTAGTTGGGGGGAGGAGGCAGAGGTTGAATTTGAGCAAGCATTGAACATGGATTTGAAATATCCAATTGCTCCACCAATTTTGATATCAAATTTGTGAAATATTCCATGTGGTGGGATAACTCTCAGATTCTATTGGCCTCTTTGTCCAACCTACTTCCCTGAACTTGTGAAAAAAATTCTCAGAGTCAGAGGGCAGAGGCTGAAGAGCTGGAAATGTTTGCTTTACTTTCTGACACTTTGATTTACATTTTTCATCCATCAAAGACAAATTAGGGATGTGGTGCTGCCTTCATGTTCCATAATGTCCTTATCAACTGAAACCTTTCTGGGACTGCCTTCCTGAGTCTGAGGAATCGGCTGCAGACTCAGTTCCTCAGAGTCAGACTGCAGGGGCTCCAAATCGAAGGAAATAAGGTTACATGAAGTTTGTACATTTAAATGGGGATAGGTTCTTCTTGCTGTTGTGCTCTGTGCAGCAAGTTTTCATAACTTGCTTCCAAACTTTTAAGTTTAGAGCAGCTTTTCCCTTAGGCTGAAACCAACAACAATGCCTTTTTTATAAGGAAAAATAATTCTTTGAAATTATTCTACCTTTACCCCCGCTCCTTTGAGTAAGGTCTCTATAAAATGGACATACTCCTTTTCTATTGAAGTAGAGTTTCCCATTACTCTGAGCTTTGCTGATTGTCTCTCCTACCCTGGGTGTACTTTTCCCATGTGGTGAGGCCTCTCTTAACTCACACCTAGCTGTCTTCCGTGCCCAACTTTGGACTCCACTTGTTGTATGTTATGGTCCATTGCTGAAAGAAATGACAAGAAGAGCCAATGAATGTAGCTTCGGAGACCTCACTGAGATCTGTCTCTCAAAATGAGCCCAGAGCTTCCGAAGCATCTCCTTTTTATTTAGGACCATAACCTCTGTTCACCTTCACTATCTTCACACAATTGTTAAATAGAAGGATTACAAGGAGGGGAGGAGATAAACATCAACATCTCAAGTAAGGGCAGAGACATCAGTCAGGATAAGCTGTTACCCACCTTCTTAAATCCGTTTTATGGAATCCCTAAGTAACAGACTACAACCCCCTCTAAGCTTTGTTTATTGTTCTTTGGTTCTTTAAGGTGCTAGTTTCTTAACTCTACAGCCCTTCTCTCATTCTCTCTTCCTCTTTTCTCACTTTTGCAGTCCTGGAGATTCAGGTGCTACGCCCGCACGCAAGTCACAGACTCTGTCACTGAGACACATCCGCAGCTCAGTTTTTCTGTTTTATTTGTCAGTATTCTCTTGTTTGAATGTCTTACAATTTTTGAGCATTTTTAAGGGCACCTTTAGGTTTCCAGCAAAACTGAATGTAACATCGATAAATATTTTATATGTCCTCTGCCCCTACATACCACTACCTCTGCTACTTTTCTTGTCCTTCACCAGAAAGGTATGCTTATCACAATCGAAAGATCTGCACTGTCACATTTCCAGTCAGTATCTTTTAATTCATGAAGTTTGTTGTTACATTTTAGATGTGCATAATGATCACGTTCCTCATAGGGAATTTGTACCTGGGTAGGATAGAACTTCCTTTTTCTCCCCCTGTTTCCCTCCATTTCCTTCAACCCCTCTTTCCTTCTTCATTTTTTAAAAAAACCTTTATTTTTTTGAATTCCCTTTTCTTTTCCTTTCTTTCCACCTCCTTCTTCTCTAGTTTCCCTACCATTTGAAAATTTTCTTACTATTTCACTATATCAGTTATATATTTTGTCTTCTGACCAAAGAAACAAGGCAATATTTACAAATGTGCCTTTGATTTCACTTAAAAGAAATCACCAACTGTGAAAAGACAATCCACAAATTGGGAAAAAAAAATTAGTAGCTGTTTCTTAGACAAAATACTAATATGTAGAATATATGAAAGACTAAAAACAGTCATCCTTTTCAAATTTAAAAGTGGCCATTTTTAGATAAAGAAGCACAGATTACAAACAAGTATATGAAAAAATTCTGTCATCACTTTTCATTGAAATGATGGGGTGGAGGAGATAGCTCAGCAGTATAAGCACCTGTCTGACAAGAGCAAGGTCCTGAGTTCAATCCCCAGTACCACAAATAAATAAATAAAAAGTTATAAGTTGATTCTGAGACTCTATTTTACCATTGAAAAAAATGGCTACCATCAAGAAATTAATGACAAATGCCAGATAAGCTGTGATTCAAATGAAACCTTTTTCTACTGTTGGTGGGAGTGTAGAATGGTACAGCCAATGTGGAAATCAATGTGGATATTCCTGATAAAACTAGATAAGAAGTTCCATATAACCCCGTTGTGCTCCTTCTCGGCATCTTCTCAAAACTGAAAGCATCATAGCACACCAATATACGAACACAGTCTGCAATAGCTAAATCTTGGAAACTATCCAAGTTCTCATCAATCTATGAGTAGAAAAAGGTGTGTGTGTATGTGTTTGCGATGGATTACTACTCTACCATAAAGAAGGATAAACTTGAAATACTTCTAGGTAAATGAATCCAACTTGATCCCATACTCTTAAGTGTTTATAGTTTTATTAGGTTTCCCTATTGCCATTGTGCACTGTATGAGTTTGGAACAATTGAAAGTGACGCATACCAACTGCTAGAGTATCAAACAGAGTTTTACCACAATAATATGTTTGTGTATACATTGTTCCCTCCCTCAATCCCTAACAGTCATTGATCTTTAAACTGTCTCTATAGTTTTACCTTTTCCAAACAATATGATGAAGTCATAGTTAGCTCAGCCTTTGAGATTGGCTTTCTTTCTTTCTTTTTTCTTTCTTTCTTTCTTTCTTTCTTTCTTTCTTTCTTTCTTTCTTTCTTTCTTTCTTTCTTTCTTTCTTCTTTCCTTTTCTCTTTCTTTCCTTCCTTTTGTTTGAGACAATTTTACTACCTAGTTTAAGCTGGCCTTGGACTCACTGCATAGCCCAGGCTGGCCTTTAACTCACAGCAGTCTTCATGTCTGAACCTCCCAAGTGCTGAGATGGGATGAGGTCGGACATTACTCTGCCCAACCCTGAGACTGCCTTTTTCACTTAGTAATATGCATTTAGAGCTCTTCCATATCTTTTAATGGATAGTTTACTTCCTTTTAGCAATGAAAAATATTGGATTGCTTAGATTTACTAATGTTTGTTCATTCCTCTGCTAACAAGAATTTTGGTTTCTTCTAAATTTTGACAATGGTGAATAAATCTGCTATTAAATATCTATGTGTAGGCTTTGTGTTGACATGATATTTTCACTCCCTTGGATAACTACACAGAGTGTAATTACTGGTTTATACAGTAAGAATATGTTTATATTTTGAAGAAACTATCAATCTTTCTTCCTAAGTGGTTGTACTTGCAATCAAGGAGAGGTTTTAATTACTTCACATCTTTGCTAGCATGTGATGTCACTGATGTTCTGTATTTGGGCCATTTTAATAGGCGTGGAATAGTGTCCAAGTGTGGCTCTGATCCACAGTACACTGATGCTGCCTTATGTACCCATCCTTTCATATTCTCATCTATTTGGGCAAGGTATCTGTTAAGATCTGTTGAAAGAAAGAAAGAAAGAAAGAAGAAGAAGAAGAAGAAGAAGAAGAAGAAGAAGAAGAAGAAGAAGAAGAAGAAAGAAAGAAAGAAAGAAAGAGAAAGAAGAAAAGAAAAAGAAAAAATGGTCTGACACTCATATTGTTGGTAGTAGGGTTTTCTCTGAGGAGACTTTCATGACTAGTGTGGTGGCTGTTGTCTCAGCAACTTGGAAGGCTGAGCAGAGAGAGTTCCCTAGGCCTGGGAGTTTGAGACCATCCTGGGCACACACAATGAGCCCCATTCTTCCTTTAGCACTGGTGCTCTGCCTATTTTAGATGGAAGAATTCATTGCTTTAGGATGGCTCTCGTGGTGTTGTAGGGTGTTTAACAGCCTCAATGAACTGTCTCTACTCAGAGCTAGTCATACCTGTCCCCCAAGTCAAGAAAAGCAAAAAATCTCACAGTACTTCCAAATATATCTTGAAGGAGAAAACTGCCTTTAGTTGGCAAGTACTTCTCTAATGTTTTCAACAGTTCCTTTTAAATTCCAGTAACTTTCTTGCATGGCAGTAATGATTAATCCTCAGCTGAGTATCTGAGCAGGATCCTCAGAATCTCTCCAGACTTCTTTCTCTCTGTTGCCATTTTTGTTTTTCCCCAATTGCCTGTGAATTCTAACTTCATTGTTTTTCCCTAATTCTTTACATTTCTTCTCAATGCAGAGAGGAACTTGAAGTTAAATTCTTGTTTAGGTTCCTCCACACTGTGCTGCGGACTAGAAACTTGTTTGGTAATTGTGAGACTTAGCCCGTTTTCATCTCATCTTTCAGAATTCGCTGTCCTTTGTGTCTGTCACCCAAAGGTCCATGTATTCTTTTCTGCATTGTTAGTTGTCTCATTCAGGATAGGAAGCATGATCACTGTCATTTGATCTTGGCCAGAAACGCTATCAGTTTTGTGCAACTTTCACAACACTGTGCGATAGCAAGTAGGAGAATTACAGTACTGGCAAGTTTGAGCACACTTTGTGTGTAATTTTATTCTCTATTGGCCCTTCATACTTGGAAAAGAAAAAAGACATCATCCTAAAATATTAACTGTAGTTATATTAACCTCTATTTTATTTAAAATTTTATTCAAAAACATAAATCTAAAAATTTACTTTATTGTGAAACAGAATCTGAGAATTGACTTACTGGAAGTGAGTTACAAAAGTAATTTATTTCTGTCTTCAATTACTATATTTCTTTTTTATTATATACTGCGAACAAACTCAGGACCTTACACTTGGTAGGAAGGCAATGCACCACTGAGCTATATCCCTGACCCTTGAATTACTGTATTTTTATCATAACATAACAAAGGATGAATAAGAATTGAGAATTCATATTAAGTTTTACCACCTTGTTAGAACTTGGATATTTAAAAGAGAATTAAAAATTACTTTCAAATCATTGAACTGATACATTTTATTCCATTTCCTTGTATATTAAGAATAAAACACATGCAAACATCTTTCAAGTGCAATATTGCCTTGTAGCACCACAAATCAAACTTGATGGTGTTAGTTATTCGTCCTTTAGTCCTTCTCATTCCTCTGTGGCAGTTCCTACAGTGTCTGCATAGCCAGATACTGGGTCAAATTTTTGACATGCTTCAAGTTGGTATTATTTTATTGGAAATAAGGATCAATTTCTTGTGAAGTTTTTCTTAGTAAAAACTAGCAGTGATGCATTAGATAAATTAATGCTGATTTGTAAATAGTTAATTTTTAAACTAGAAATATTAAAATACATTTTGTCTCATTGGATCTTGTAAATTTTAATTTAATGTGACTCACTGATGCTCTCTGGTCATAAGCTCCTATGTGGCACACAGCTTCAGCTAAAAGTTTCTGTGTCACAACATGGAATGGGAGATACTTTGGAAGTGTTTGAGAGATACTTCAGAAGAGACTTTTCTCCGTAGAGAAACCTCATATGCATAGCGTTTGTCCCACTTGTTGGAAATTCAATCAAGATATGGGGAAATCATTTCCAATTGAAGAGTGCATTGAGTGATGCATGATGTTTAACATTTTTTTTCCAGAATACAGGGTTCTTTTTGTAAATATAAAGTATTTAAATATGAATTATTTATACTTGAGGATAATGGAGCAATTTTCAGAAAAGACTATGCTATTACAAATGGCAAAACAGAACTGTCCTTTATAGGAACAAACTGAGTACATGTCATCCCTTCATTACCCTGTCACCCTGACATGGTATTTTATTTCATTTTATTTTTTATTTATTTTTATTTTAAAAAAATTTTTTTTCTTTTTACTTATTTTTTTCTTGTTTCAGAACCTTTATTTGCCCATTCACTCATTTTTATGGCCGGCTCAGCCCTCCCCGAGGGCAGGGCTGGCGCAGCACGCGGTGCTGGGGATCGAACCTCAGTCCCTGAAACCGCCCAAGCCTTCCCAAGCAGGCGCTCTAGAGCACTGAGCCATCCCGCCGAGCCCCTATTTATTTATTTTTAATCACACTTCACACATGGAATTTGCAGGTCTTTTTATTGCATCCAGGGCTGAAACAGCACACCCAAGGAACTGGGACTGAGATAGCGCGCCCAATATGTGGGGTCAGGGACTGAACTCAGGTCCTTGCGGTTGCTAAGTCCTTGCTTATTCCTCTGAGCTATCTCTCCAGGCCCCTGACATGGTATTTTATACAGAGCATTTTATGGCGGTTGTAATGGTCCATGCTCTCAACGCATTGACTCTTCATCTTCCCACAATATATTAGGCCCTTGTTCACCAAGTCTGAAATCTGGTTCCAAGAAAACTGCTGCTGATTTCCCTCCCACCTTCCAAAGCCACTTCTTTCTATGTAGTTATTTTATTGTTCTAATTTGTAATTATTTTAATCAAAGCTGCTAAACAAATATTTGCAATATACTTTTACATTTTATAAGAATGCTTTCATTTCATGTTCTTGAATTAAATTTATTTAACCCCAAAATATTCATATAAAGTGATCATAATATTCATATAATATAACAAAATAATAAAGAAAATACAACATATAGGGGCCCGGCAGGATGGCTCAGTGGTATAAAGCGCCTGCTTAGGAAAGCTTGGGTGGCTGCAGGGACCGCGGTTCAATCCCCGGCACCACATGCTGCGCCAGCCCTGCCCTCAGGGTGGGCTGAGCCAGCCATAAAAATAAATAAAACAAACAAACAAACAAAAACAAAACACAAAAAAAGAAAAGAAACGAAAAGAAAATACAAAATATAATGAAAACAAAGCAATAAGTCTCTACTTACCTCTGCAAACCTCGCGATTAGTATGACAGAGAGCGCAGGTGCAGTGCGGCTGGAATCTGCGATCAGTATGGTGAACTGAGCATTTTGGGGCTGTGGAATGAATCATCCAAGTTTCTATTATTTCTCTTGGAGAAACTTGCTTTGATATACCAGTGCTTTGAATTATAAGCATGTTTCAGGAATGAATTATGGTCATAAGCCAAGGCTCTACTTATACTTTATATATAATTTTGAGTTTTGTATATTAGAGAAAGCACACACTAAGTTCTATGTCTGAATCATTTCCCTTAACATTATATTCACGAGTTGTATCCATTTGCCTATAAATGCCACAATTTTATCTTTTCTTGGCACAGTAGCATGCCACTATGCATAAATACTGTTTCTTTTATTGACTGAAGTGTTGATGGACATGCATTTTGTTTCCAAGTTTAAATATTTTAATGCATATGATCATGTGTTTCATTTACATTACTAGTTTGTCTTAGTTCATTAAAAAGAAAGTTTTGTGCTATTATCTGTTTCTTTTTTTTAAGAAGGGTGGGAATTTTTGGCTATGACTTTTGTTGAAGTCAAATTTTCATTATTCTTTTAAGATTATGGTAAACAATGTGTTAATTATTGTTGTTATTTATTTTGTTATTAAATGTTTCATATTTTTTGTAGAAGGTATAAGAATGATTTTTATATTTTTATTGTTGTTATATACTCATATTAAATTAAAATAAATAACTGCACCAGGCATATTTGGTGCATATCTATAATTCCAGTACTTGGGAGGCCAAGGCAGGAAGATTGCTATGAATTTGAGGACAGCCTGGACTACATATATATTAAGTTCAATGACAGCCTAAACTATATAGTGAAACACTGACTACAGAAAAAATGATAACAACAACAACAACAACAACAACAGTAATAATAATAATAATAATAATAATAAACTTAAAAATTGACATTAACCTTTGAATTTTGAGTTTAATGTTTCCAAAATATTTGAATTCTCTTTTGAGTTATACCAAGGCATAATCATTATATCTAAAAAAGAGAACATTAATGCTCTCAAAAATAGCCTAAAATCTTAAGTCTTCCACATAGTACTTCAGTTGAGTCTTATTATTAATAAAAATTCAATTTCTGTTTATTTAGTGTTGTTTTCTGTTAAAGGTATGAGTAATGACTAGTGATTAGGTGAGAGGAGGAAGTGTTCTCTTTTCTACGGTACCATGAGACATCATATGAAAGGATCTTTCAGAATACTGCTATTGCATGAGGAAAGAATGACTAAAACAATCACATAGCTTTTTGCATGAATTCAGTGGACTTCATTGTGATTTTTAAAGCTTTCTTGTAAGATTCTTTCATGAAAGTTTAAGCAAATAGAATTAGCTGTCCTTCAGGTTGAAATGCAATGACATAATTCTTTATTAAATGTCTGAATAGAGGGCTGAGTCAGAAATTTTGAGTGTAAGGAGTCACTTTGAGGAACTGAGCAAAAGATACTCTGAATAACATACATCACCAACAAAAAGCAAGCAAGCAAGCAAACAAACAAACAAGCAAACTGTCTAACACTCCTTTTGCTAGTTAACTAACTCAAAGTAGTACAAGAGTCAAAAATCCTGGGAATAAGTTCAGTTGATTCTGGAATGTGGACTCCATCTAATACAGCAACTGTCACTGTAGAATGTATTGCTAATTAAGATCATTCAAATTAACCAACAACTCTTACCCTATAAAGTGAATTTACACAGCTAAACACACACAGTACACTGGGAATGTGGCTCCATGATGTAAGCTCCTGCCTGGTAAGCTCGATCCCCAGTAGCACACACTTGCTAACCCCAGACACTGAGCCCACCTCAGAAACAAGACATAGTGGCACAGGCCTATAATGCCAGAGCTAGGTTGGCTGAGGCAAGAGGATCACTATGATTAAGTGCTGTATATGGAGACCCTGTGCTAAGTAAATAAATAAATAAACAAACAAACAAATAAATAAATATTATTCGCCACACCATGCTGAAACACTGTTAAATGAGGTATAAAGTATAAATCCAAGTGACAAGTATATTCCAAGTTCTTGTCCCTTAAAACAAACCTTCCAATTTATTTCCACCTCATTCCTACTCAAAGGTTTAGCTCTAGTTCATGCTACAGAGCTACAGCCCAAACTTCACCCTGACAAAGACCAGCCACACAATGTATTGCTGTTTTCCTCAGGAATCTTAATGATCCCTTCTCTCCTGTGGCTTTTTCTTTGCCCACTGACTCTGCTTGTGTTTTTCTCTCAGTTTCACAATTATAGATTTTTTTCCCATCACCATATGTAAATTGTCCTTTTCTTGGTACGTGCTGAAGACTTCCATTCTCAGATGCCCCATTCCACACACTGCCCCATGGCTGAGCAATCACTGGATGTCAGCTACCATCAGGGTGCTGCCTGGTGAGCAGGGAGAGGACCAGGGGCAGGGGGTGGGGTTGCAGGTGGGGGCTGGAGAGTAGGGTAGTCATGGGATGGGGATAGGGGAGAGGGGTGTTAACATTGCATGGAGGTCTAGAGCAGCAGATTGATCAAAATAACACAGTTTACAGTCTTTTAAGAATCACAAGTTTTTATTGATGCAAATGAAAATTTGGAGATTACTGGCCATAGAAGAAAATGAAATCCAAGAAAAGGGAAGTTTAGAAGGCAACAACTGTTGAGACAAAGTATTCAATTTTCTCTCCCAAACTATCTCAACATTCCTTTCTTTTATATAAACACCTAATAAAGTACTACAAAATCAGTTGTAAGAGGCCTTCCCTTTCCCACCACAAGTGCTGCCTATCCAGCACCAGGCCCATCACGTGAGATATCCTATGGCCTGCTACAAGTGCAGCCTATCCAGCATCAGGTCCACCAGGTGAATGAGACCGCCCTCCCCAGCCTACAAGCATCCCAGACAGAATGGCTAACCCACAGGCATGCAGTTCTGTACCAAAGGTCACTGCTATACAGAATGATACAGACAAGGAGAAAAATGCAATCTCAGGTCCCAAGCCCACATATAACAGATAGAGGAGACACTACTGTGCAAGAAAAATGGAATCATGCAGACAAAGCATCTGAATTCATAGCTTCTGAGGTAGACAGACAACTGCAGAAATGAATAGAGCAACTCAGATCAGACATAACATCTGAAGTAAAAAAAAAAATAAAAGAAATGCATGAATAAATAGACTCTCAATTGTAAAAACAACTGCAGAAACGTATAGAAGAAACCAAAGCAGAAACAACCACTGAAGTTAAAAAAGACATGTCTAAATTAATAGCATCTAAAGTAGAGGAACAACTGCAGAAAGGTAGAGAGGAGAACAGAGCAGAAATAATCTCTGAACTAGAGAGAGAAAAGATAACTATAATGAGAGACTTCAGTACTACTAAAGAAGACATTGATAAAAAAAATAGAGGAGAATAGAAAAATGATGAATTTCCTGATGGAGCAATATAGGAAAGAAATAGATTACAAGAAACAGTTTCAAAGAGATATACAAGAAAATAAAATACCTTATCTTCACAAAAGATAAGTCTCAGGTCTTGAAGATACCGTTGCAGCTAGTGAAAAGGTAAGAAAGGATCTCTTAAAACAACTGGGATGTAGGAAAAAATAATTCAACATCTGAAAGATGATGCAAAATGAATAACATGAGATTAATAGGAATCAAAAAACAAGAGTTGACACAAATGATGTGAAAAGAATATGGGCAAAAGTAATAGCAGAAAACTTCCCAAATTTGAGAAAACAATTGGACATTCAGTAACTGAATCATACAGAACTCGAAATAACATCAACCCAACTAAAAGCACACCCAGACATACAACACTCAAGACCCGAGAAATCCAGCAAAACAATAGTATACTAAAAGCTGCTAGAGAAAAGAAACAAATCACATTTAAAGGAAAAACTATCAGAATAATGGCAGATTTCTCTTCACAAACCATGAAGTAAAGAAGAGCATGGATCCTTGCTTCAAGTCCTTTATGAAAAGAAATTCCAGCCCAGAATACTATACCCAGCAAAATTCTCCTTCAAGTATGAGGGGAAGTGAAATACTTCCATGACAAGGAACAACTAAAGAATTTCATGACATCAAAGCCAACCCGACAAAGTATACTAAAAAAAAAAAATTTAGAGATGGACCAATATGAACAGAACTCAACAAAGGAGAACATAAAGAACCCACCAAATAGGACATCCAATTAAACACAAAAGAAAAAGGGGTAAATAGTAGTAAGTAAAAGTCATGTCAATCATAAGTCAATACATTTAAATTATAATCATCAATGTAAATGGACTCAATTCTCCAATTACAACAAATAGACTGGCAGAGTGGATAAGGAAGTAAAATCCAACCACATGCTGTATGCAAAACACACACTTAACTCATAAAGAAACTCATAGGCTAAAAGTTAAAGGATAGAAAACAATACTACATGCTCCACCACCTCAGAAAAAAGCAGGCGTAGCAATCTTGTTTGCAAGCACTCTAAACTCCAAACCAAATTGGGCAAACGAAATAAAGAATGCTACTATATACTAGTTAGAGGAAAAATTGAAGAGGAAGAGATAACACTCATAAATATGTATGCACCCAAGAGGGGAGCATGAAGTTATATAAGACAAACATTAATGGACATGAAAAATCTTATATTCAATACCACAATCTTAAGAGGATAACTTAACACCGATTTATCCCAAAAAGATAGGTCAAGCAGACAAAACATTAGCACAGAAGTAGCAGACCTGAACTGGAACCTGGAATAGCTGGACTTAGTGGACATACACAGAGCATTCCACTCAAAGGCTTCAGAATACACCTCTCTTTCAGCTGCACATGGGACATTTTCCAAAACAGACCACATATTTTTCCATAGGTCTTGCTTAACTATATGTAAGGAAAGAGAAATTATCCCATGCATACCATGTGACCACAGCACAATGAAACTGGAAATAAATGGCAAAAGACTCCACAAGAAACCCAGAAATACATATAAATCAAACAGCACACTTCTCAGCAACCAGTGAGTTACAGAAGAAATTACACAAGATATTAAATACAAATATCTACAATTTAATGAAAATTCAAACACAACTTACTGGAATTTATGGAATGCAGTAAAAGCAGTTCTTAGAAGGAAACCTGTAGCCCTGAACTCACATGTTAAGAAGACAGAATGGGAACAAATAAATAATGCAACACTTAGACCAGCTAGAAATGGAAGAGCAAACGAAATCCAAAGCCCAAAGACGGGAGGAAACTATAAAGATTAGTGCAGAAATTAATTCAGTTGAGACAGAGAAAAAGATATAGAAAATGAATGAATCAAAAAGCTGGTTCTTTGAAAGATTAAATAAAATTGATAAGTCTCTAGCTTGCCTAATCAAAAAGAGGAAAGAAAGGATTCAAATTTAAGCAACAAGGAACAAAAAAGGTGAAACTACTACAGACCAAACAGAGATTCAGAGGATCACAAATAGCTACTTTGAGAACCTTTACTCTCACATAATTGAAAACACGGAAGAAACAGACAGATTCCTAGAAAAGTATAAATTACCAAAACTGAATCAAGATTTAAGAACTCAACTATCCAATGACAGCCAATGAAATATAAAATGTAATAAAAAGCCTACCGAGAAAGAAAAGTCCAGGACCTGATGGATTCATCCATGAATTCTACAAGAAATTTATAGAAGACATAAGCCCAATAAAATTGAAAAGGAGCAATCCTCCCAAAATCATTCCTAGAAGCAAGTATTACAGTGATAACAAAACCAGAAAGAGACAGAACTAAACAAGAGAACTACAGGCCAATTTCTCTCATGGACATAGAAGCAAAAATTCTCAATAAAATCCTCGCCACTAGAATACAACAAATCATCAAGAAGATTATACACCATGAGCAAGTAGGATTCATTCCAGGGATGCAAGGATGGTTCAATATAAGCAAATCTGTAAATGTAATACACTATATCAATAGAGCCAAGCCAAAAATCACATGATTTTCTCAATTGATACAGAAAAGGCTTTTGATAAGGTCCAAGAGTCACTTATGTTCAAATGCTTGCAGAAACTTGGAATAGAAGGCCTCTATCTCAACCTGATACAAGCCAATTATGACAATTCAACAGCTAATGTAATTCTAAGTGGGGAAAAATTGAAGCCTTTTACTCTCAAATTGGGTACAAGACAAGGATATCCTCTATCACCACTCCACTTCTATTCATTATAGTTTTGGACTCAATAGCTGTAGTCATTAGACAAGAGACAGAAATAAACGGAATCAAAATAGATAAAGAAGAAGTTTAACTATCATTATTTGCAGATGACATCATAATTTATTTGGAAGACCCCCAAAACTCCACCAACAAGCTACTAGCATTAATGCACAATTCAGCAGCATAGCAAGTTACACTGTCAACACACAAAAGTCAATGGTATTCCTCTGTACACATAACAAACACATTGAGAGAGAAATTAGAGAAGCAATAGCTTTTACGGTAGCACAGAAGAAAATGAAATACTTAGAAAATAACCTAACTAAAAAAGTTAAAGACTTTTTCAATGAAAACTACTGTACTCTGAAAAAAGCAATCCTAGCAGCGGTTCTCAACCTGGGAGTCTCGATCCTGGCTAGCGTCGAACGACCTAAACACAGGGGTCACCTAAAGCCATTCCGAATCATAACTGTAGCAAAATTACAGTTTTGAAGTACCCACCAAAATTATCTTTTGGTTTGGGGTCACCGCAACATGGGGAACTGTACTGCAGGGTCCCAGCATTGAGAACTACTGTGAGGATTTCAGAAAATGGAAAGTTATTCCCTGCTCCTTGATAGAAAGAAGCAACATAGTGAAGATGGCCATACTCCTTAAACTGTTATACCGATTTAATGTAACTCCTATCAAAATACTATCAACATACCTCACAGACCTGGAGAAATCATTGTGAAAATTTATTTGAAACCTAAAGAGAGCCAGAATTGCAAAGACAATCCTATGCAGCAAAGAAGGCATTACAATTCCTGAAGTAAAATTATACTACAGAGCTACCATGATATAATCAGCATGGTATTGTCCAAAAAAAATAGACCTGAGGATCAGTGGAATGGATTAGGAGATGCAGCAGTAAATACACCTACTGAGCCACCTTATTTTTGACAAAGGGGCCAAATATATTTACTGAAAGAAAGATAGCCTCTTTAACACATGGTGCTAGAAAAACTGGCTTTCCACATGTCGAAAACTAAAACTTGACCCAGGTCTATCACCATGCATTAAACTGAAATCAAAGTAGATTAAAGATCTAAATATTAAAATAGAAAACCTAAATCTCCTAGAGGAGAAATTCGGAGGACATCTTAAAGACATGGGGGTAGGCAAAGAGTTCATGGAGCAGAAACAAAATGCATGTTTAACACCTGAAAGAATCAACAAATGGGACCTCCTCTGGCTGAGAATTTTTTTATGTCAAAAGAAATTAGCAACAGAGTGAAAAGAAAACTCACCAATTTTGCGAATATTTTAACTAATAAATATTCAGATATGGGGCTGGGGAGATAGCTCAGGGATGCAAGTGTCTGCCTGGTTAGTGCAAGGTCCTGCATTTGATCCCTGGTTCCACAAAAAAAAAAAAAAAAAAAAAAAAAAAAAAAAAAAAAAAAAAAAAAAAAAAAAACAAAGTATTCAAACAAAAGTCTTCTATCTAGAATTTATAAAGAACTAAAAACCATGAGTCTCCCAATATTTAAAGACCCAATGCAGAAATGGGCATCTGAGATGAACACATATTTCTTGGAGAAATAAATTAAATAAGCCTATAAATATGTAAAGAAATGCTCTACATTACTAGCCATCCGTGAAATCCAAATTAAAAGAACACATAGATATCATCTAACTCCAGAAAGAATGGCTACCATAAAAAAATCAACCAGCAACAAATTCTGGAGAGGCTGTGGGGAAAAAGGAGCTCTTCTCCACTGCGGGTGGGAATGCAGATTGGTACAACCATTATGGAAAGCAGTGTGGAGACTCCTTAAAGAGCTAGAACTGGAAATCCCATTCAAGCCAGATATCCCTGTACTGGGAATTTTTCCAGAAGAACTGAAACAGCACAACATAATGATATCTGTTCACCTACGTTCATAGCAGCACAATTTGTGATAGCCAAATCATGGAAACAACCAAAATGCCCATCATCTGAAGAATGGTTGAAAAAGGTGTGGTGTTTTCATAAAATGGAATATTACTCAGCTATGAGGAATGATAAACTAGCAGACTTCGTATATAAATGGATGTATTTTCAATATATACTCATAAGTGTAATAAACCAGCCCTACATATGCAAACATCGCATAATGTCCCTAGTGTAAAGACCCAAAATAATAAACAAACAAACAAATAAATACATACATAAATAAATTTTGGGTGGTACCAGGAATCAATCTCAGGACCTTGCATTTTCTGCATCCTCAACCAATGTAATTTTTTTTTTTCAGAATAGTGACTTAAATACAAAATTCATTTGGAAGAGAAAAATAAATTAATGTTTATTGAAAGTATTTATTAGTCTTGTATACCTATGTCTGTTGATTTAAACTGATTTGATGATGAAAATATAGAATGAAATCTTTGTTAAATTTTTCTTGTTTTGAAATTCTGTGCTATATGTACTCTTACTTGTTATTGTTTTTTCTATCTTTGTTTGTGCTGTTGTTACTCTTTAAAATAAAATTAAATCTATTTAAAAAAGCAAAAAAAAAAAAAAAACAAATCAATTGTAAAGTTTCGCTTGAGACAATGCATGTCTTTAGTAAGGAAAAATAAATAACATACATAAATTACATATTCAATTTTTTTTATAGAAACCCAGATAGCTTACCCTTTTTACATGTGTACTTCTGTTTCTCCTATGAGATGGAGGAGATACAGACTCCAGCCAGATACAAAGCACACATTCAGAGCGCTGCTTTCCCCTGTGTACTTCCTTCCTTTTTGTCTTCTTCCTCATTGTTATCATCAAGTAACTATTGATCAGTGCAGATAATCACCTGACAAATCTGCCAGACAGAGGGCCAGCAGCAGTGCAGGTAGTATTTAAAGGTTGTCTGAGATTTTGCAGGGAGAGAATAGTGATGCAATCCCTTTGATCCGTTTCTGCCTCTTGTTACTCTGAAGTGTTTTGCTCATGGTGATTAGATGAATCAAAGTCCTACCTGTTCTGCAGAGAGAAATGTCTCGATTTTCACAATATTAAAACAGAACTCTTTGAAAAGAAGTAAAGAACATTTAGAAGAGAACTTTCTTGCCCCTGAACCTCTTCAAGAGATAGAGAGCTGCACAAAATGAAAAACTGGAGCAGGTGCCAGGCCACTGCTAACCCTGCCACTCTGTCTGCCCCAGGAGAGTACTCGGGCAGATGCCCCTCCTGGCCCATTCTACAGTGAAGAAGAAAAATAATTTCTACTCCAAATTTTACTGTATATTTAAGTCTGACTTAAGGAATTCCAAGACTTTCCTAATATTACAGACAGCTAAGTTAGACAGAAATTAATATACAGACAGAGGAAGGTGGGCCTGTGTGGAAGTCAGTTCAAAAATAACAACAGTGTGATTGTGTCTCCACTGTTGTGGAGATGTACATGCCAAAGGTCAGGCCTCAGGACAGAGAAGCAATGGGAAGGCCTATAAGCTTTTCTAGAGTTAATGCAGCAGCTTGATCTTTTACTACAATTAGGGTCACGTGGTCCAGTGGGCCTAGATGGCATTAGAAGCACAGATGGCTGACCAGAGCTCTTGCACCTATTTTACTCACCCTTTCTGAGGAGTCTTTAGATCTTCCCAGATACCCTTGCTACCTGGCTTGTTCTCCTACTGGAGCAATAACTGCTCAGTGATTACTGATAACCTTACAGGTTGATTTTAGTTTAACCCATTTTGTACCCTCCTGGCAATTTTGCTATATGCATTACCCCTAATAAAGAGTATTGGTAGTCACCTTCTTGTGACCCCTCCTGGAAATCCAGGAACTATTTGTAATCCTTATTACTATAAAACTCTCATAACTTCCTCTTTTGGCTCACAACTTCACTATTTGCTATTGCAAGACCATGAACATAGCACATCTGGCATCTAAAAAGTAAGGACTTATATTTTCCTAAATCAATCGATGTGTGTCCCATCACCAAAAATTATTTCCAGTGTTGACTGACATCATTGACTCTGTTAGAGTGTCTGTTAGACCCCAAACTCTATATCTACCTTGTGTAGCCTTAAGTGTGAATACATACTTACTATCCGCAGAGAAGATTTTAGTATCTTATAGTTACAATTCTTCCTTTATTTTCAGGTTGAAAGTGAAACCACAGGTTGACACTACCTAAATCCATACCACAGATCCTGGCCTTTATCCTGGGCTCTTGAACCAGATGGCATCCATTTCCACCTGAGCATATTAGTTATGCAAATAGTTGAGTGTTCATATAATAATAAGATGCTAAGGAATGATTCATAATTTCATGCAGATTATATTTCAGGTAAAATTTATTTACTATATTATCTGATTTAATCTCTTTAATGTTGATAACATATTGTTTTTGTCCCATCTTCTGTGGTTAAATTAAAGTACAAAATCACACTGTCACTGACCTGTTCGCAAGGCATTTACTGGAAAAGGAGGCAGGAAAGCTTGAGTCACCCGCCCATGTAGTAAGAGATGCATTTTGGTCTGAGGCCGGGTGCTTTGATATGGTCTTGGTGAAGATCTGCGGAGTGCATAAATTTATAGAGAATGTGGACTTAATTTACAAGTGAAAGGCAATAGCCTCTTCTGCAGTAGATGGCCAGGCACAGGGAGAAAGGCTTGCTTGCTAGGTGGGTAGTGATGTCTTCACTTATGTAAAGATCTCTTTGTACAAATGAAAAGCACAGGCCCAGAGCCCAGTGGATAGGCTTATTGTGCCCTTATGAGACTGAGGATTTTTTTTTTTTGAATGAGTTTCCTGGAAGGGAAAAATACTCTAATAACTTTTTTTTTTGTTCAAAAGCTATCATTTTTCTTAAAAGTAAAATTAAGTTTATGATTTAAGTTTATGATTTTTCTCATCTCCTTTTTATATATTTCTATCTGTATTTTTTACACTTTAGCCTGAAGGCCAAGAAGGGATGTATCTATAGTTTTGTAAAATTTTGTTGGCACACCGGGCGTGGTGGCACACACCTGTAATCCCAGCACTTGGGAGGGTGAGACAGGAGGATCGGTGCGAGTTCGAGACCAGCCTGGGCTACAAAAGTGAGCTCAAGGCCTGCCTGAAAAGCATAGTGAGACCGTGTCTCAAAAAGACAAAAAGAATTGTTGGCACATGTGTATACTATCTTGTGATAGCATTCATTTATGGGAACTGCTCCATGTGCATTGCACAATTCAATTCTTTTCATGTCTTCTTTGTTTTAGTTACTTTCCTGGTTGCTAAAACAAAATACTCAATACCCAGAGTTAAGGGAGGAAAGTGTTATTTTGGCTCATAGTTTGCAGAGCTTCCAGTTTGTGTTTGGTTGGTTTTAAGTCGAGTGGCATGACAGAGGGACATGGTAGAGTGGGTAAGAGGCAGCGGCAGACAAGTCGTGAAACTGCAGAAGCCCAAGCATCGGCAGCAGCAATTAATGGCACTAGCCTTCTTTCTTTCCCTTACATCCCATCCAAGCTACTCACCTTTAGGGCTGGTGGCACTCACACCCAGAGCAGGGCACCCCCAATCCCAATGGCACACACCCCGGATCCAGCCAACTCCACAGAACACCAGAGCATGAGGCTCTGAGGGGACATCCAGACACAAGCTGTAACTCTGTCCTCTTTCCTGCCCTCCCCACTCTATTTCCGGTCCTCCTTTTCATTTGGAAAAGATCTTTCTTCCTTTGTCTTAGGTTTTGTTTTGTGTTTAAATTTATTTACACTTGGTTTTCTCATTTAAGAAAAACTATGTAATATTTAAACTCATGTGTTCTATTTTACATAAGTAAATGCAAAATTGTGGTCAGTTTTTCTCTTCCCCTACCCGAGAATGAGAGAGAGACACACACAGAAACAGAGAGCTGTATTTCCACATTGTTTTGCCAATGGTCCTAGCCACACATATAAGCAAGACTTATTTGGTTTCCTTTGTTATCTCTCTTCATTATTCAATTCTAGTCTATTCCAGACCATTATTGTTTCTCTGACAATATAATTCAATTGTGTCCTAAATGATGCAGCTTTCCGTAACTCTATAACTATTTTTCCACAGTCATCAAATTTATTATTTAAAAATTGAAATCTAATCATGTTCTTGTCATATCTCAATTACCTTTAGAATAAACACATACAAATCAATCCTATCCTTCTCCCATAGACATTTCTTGTTATTCTTATCAAGTTAGCTGTAATTCTCTGAATCTAAATGTGGCCAAATCATAAGATGGAAAAACTGCCTTAGAAAAGAATGTGCCATTTTATTGTAAATTTCATCAACTACTTAACACGAGAAATAGAAATTCCACTCCTAGGTATTGTAGCAAAAAAATTCTTGCTTGAGAAGAAATGAAAATTAAAGCTAACATGAAAATTCAAAGAATATGCTTTAAGTGTAAAGAGAGGTTCTACAGAACGATTTCAGCTTGAGTAAATACAGAGCTGCGGGACTATATTCTGACAATAGGCTTTTACACTGGCTTGTTCATAGCACAGGAGGCCAGATTTTAAGTATTAACTCAAGTGGGCTTGAGTCCAGTTGAATGTACCTTAATCATAGTTTGTAGCTCAAGTTGAGTTCTTATTACTTAAAAGGCAATTCATTCCCCCTCGTAAGAATTTTCCTAACTGAAGGGATATTCGGTTTCCATACAAGGAATCTTTATGGCTTGTAGCAAAATCACATTTATGAAAATCTCTGATGGAATCCAAGGTGACCACTCATATAGAGCGCTGAAAACTATATTAGTCATCTTTCCTGTAACTGAGACACAATACCAAACATCCAAAATGTAAAGGAGAAGAGGTTTCATTTTGCTTTGATTTTCTGAAAATTTAGTCTATATTTGGGAGAATGGGATGATGAAACAGTATTCTGGTTAGTTTTGTTGGCCAAGGAGTAAAGGAGTAGAATAGTATCACAGGGACTAAATGTGGACTTCAAGGCCATCCCTCTGAACAGCACACCATGGGGTATGCTCCACCATTACTTTTGGTGGATCCCAAAAGCAATCAAGTTGACACCTACACTAATTGCCATATATAACCTCATCTCCTTAAACTATAGTTAATTTAAACATAAAGACAAAAGCATCTTCCTATTCCCCTTACTCAGTAATGAAGGTAAAGAAAGTATTGTCTAGATATCCCCTCAAGACTCATGTGGCCACAGGTAAGGCTTTTTCAGAGGTGGCTGGATCTAGAGTGTATGACTCTGGGATTAAGGGTATGTGGTTTCTAAATCAGTCTACTGACTGGCTTGGGACGTACCATAAGCTCAGTAGCCAGGACAGAGTACAAAAGGGGCAGAAAGAATCGCTAAGATTCTTGCTTTGTTTTCTATCTTCTTACTCCATAAGCTGTTTCACCTCCGTGATGCCTCTCTACTATTCTACCCCACTTTGGAGCTGGCTGATTAAGACCTGAAAGATCTGTGCTTTCCCTAACAAAATATATTTATTCTATGTACAACTAATACAACATCTCTTCCACAAACTTTCTAAAATTTTAATATTAAAAGAAAAATTGGGGCCTGTTGGGATGGCTCAGTGGTTTAAAGCCCCTGCTTGGGAAAGCTTGGGCGGCTTCAGGGACCGCAGTTTGATCCCCGGCACCACATGCTGCGCCAGCCCTGCCCTTGGGGCGGGCTGAGCCAGCCATAAAAAATGAGTGAATAAACAAAGTTTCTGAAACAAGAAAAAAATAAATAAATAAAATAAAAAAATAAAAAAATAAAAAAATTGACATTTCAGTCTCTTCTGAGAATCAAGTCAAATTCTTAGCTGTGAACATCTGCAAAAATACAAGAGATGTAAATATTCCCATTTCAAAATGAGGATTGGGGGAATAGAAATGAACTAGACTATAGCAAGACTAACTCTCATCAGGACGAACATTAAGTTCTGCAGCTGGATGACTGTCATGCACTTACATGGTATTGAGGCATGTGTGACAAAGGCACTGGGAGGCTCCACCTCTATGATCTTCCTGGTTGCATCCCATACGTTATCTTTCTTGGACTGGACCTACTTACCACCTTCAGATTTCCTTACGATATGTTCCATATTATGGATGTCTCTAACTTCCTTTGAGTTTCCACTGAACCTTCTGCTTAATTTCCATGGCTTCACACAATGCCCCATAAGAGACCCTCTGCATAGGCTGTCCAGACTTGAAATATATTGGTGGAAGCTTCTATAGTCAAGTAATTCTTCATTCTGTGTGGCAAGAAAACATTCACCACATGGAAAATGTTAGTCTCTGCTATAAGCAGAAGCAATAGCCTGGCCCTCATGGATGATCGTTGCAGTGAACTCTGATTAACTGCATGGTTTTGCAGAATGAAATTAATGTCAGGCAACCAGTTCCATATGGAATGTGTCTTGAGCAGAGGCTCAGGGCTCTCTTCCCAAATGAGAGGCTTAAATGTTTATATGTTTGATCCCTAGATGGGTGAAATGTAGCTGATTTCTGATACGCAAAGGAATCATCTCTCTTCTTGTCCTATACAAAGTACTTGGTTTCTTTCTAATGTGGTATTCTCTTCACCAACCACTTGTACCTTGACCCCAGTCTTTTTCTGGGCTATAATTTAGGTTTTCAGTTTTTTTCCTCTGTGAATGTTTCGAATAAAGTTTCCTTTGATGGATTAGCAATTTCAATGATCGTAATCTCAATTTCCTGAAAAATGTCAGCCCATTAACAACACACTCCAGTGTGTCATATACATGACTTCTTATCCGATTACCTGAAGAATACTTGCCCTCAACTGAAATGGTCTGAACCTGATCTTTATTGTTCACATTCCTATCAGCATTCTGGTTTCTAAGATTAGTACAGAAGAACCCCCTAAATATTCTTACTGATTTCTAAGTCTTCTCTAACCTGAATCTCAAAATCTTTTCAAATTATTCCAACAAATCCTTCCTAAAATTTCCAAACCACATAATCAGATATAGTCACAACCATGACTCCACTTCTCTATATTAATTTTCTTTATTAGTTATCTTTCCAATTGCTAGAAGAAAATTCTAGACACCCAAAACTTAATAGAATGGAGGTTTTCTTTGGTTCATGTTTTCTGTGCATTCAATCCAAGGATACACGACTCCCAGAGAAGTATCCATGAAGTTTTCATAGAACCCCAAGAGTATGTCTTCATGACCACCCAGACACACCAGAAGTGTGTGATCCCAGACATGCCAGAGCAATTCCAAAGTAAACAAAGTTGGCTTTATGTGCTAATTTCCTCAGAGATTCTAGGTCTAGCTTTATGTTTCTGTAAATCTCTTATCCTGTGTCACCAGTTATTAAGGGTAATGAGATAGTGTAGGTAGACTTAGGGCTAAAAAATCCTAAATGATAAACATTCTTGCTTGAAGGACCAAGAAAATTTTAGCCCAGAGTATCACAAAATGAATGTCAACCTTTGTTTATTCTTAGTTACCTACTAGGCATCAGTTCACACAAGCGAAGTCATTTTAAAAGCAGAAATAGCTTTAAGTCCCTGACTGTCTCAGAAGAAATAGGTACAGGCCCAGGAGTTCATCTGTTATTTGTCCCTAAAATGGTATCTTTGTCATGATAATGTCTCAGCACCTTTGTTTGTTTATTCACTCATTTTTTATGGCTGGCTCAGCCTGCCCCAAGGGCAGGGCTGGCACAGCATGTGGTGCTGGGATCAAACCACAGTCCCTGAAGCCGCCCAAGCTCCCAAGCCGGCGCCTTAGACCACTGAGCCATCCCGCCGGACCCTGTCATGATAATGTCATAGGAAACTTTCATTGCAATAGTTAAAATGATGAACACAATTGAAGTTAAACACAATTAGTGTTCAGGAGCTATATTTTATTATACATAGGAGTCAGGGGCCAACAAGACAGCTTAGCAGTCTATGGCATCTGCTTAAGCAAGCTTAGGCAAAGAGCAGGGACCACAGTTCAATCCCCCAGCACCACGTGTTGTGCCAACCTCACCCCTAACAGAGCTGAGCAGATCACGAAGAAGAAGAAGAAGAAG
>PVJA010003980.1:6035-90173 GCA_004027025.1 Myocastor coypus | reverse complement strand
TGTGTGTGTGTGTGTGTGTGTGTGTGTGTGAGAGAGAGAGAGAGAGAGAGAGAGAGAGAGAAAGAGAGAGAGAGAGAAACAGAGACAGAGAAAGAGTCCATGATTATTATTAATCAGAATTGTCAAAAGACAAAATAGTAGTCAAAGTAATTGGAGCTGCTAATGCTTTGCATATTTATTAGGTGCCTATTCACTTTCTATCCGTGATTGGGATGATATGAAAGGAGACCATGTCAAACATTATAAAATTCGAAAACTCGACAATGGTGGATATTACATCACCACCCGGGCACAGTTTGAAACACTTCAGCAGCTTGTACAACATTACTCAGGTAACCTGAACTCTGGCTATATAATCGGTTTAAATACTGGAGGACTGGTTAGACATAGAGCTCCAAAAGGGGAGGGAGACAGAGGGAAGTATACCAAATATGCACAAAGTCTAGTAATATTGTTCTGTTCTCTTCTGCTTTGTCTTGTCTTGCCAGCCCCTGACGGGCTTGGTTGAATGCTGCTATTATTGTTTGTATCAGTTGTTATGAGCTCCATGTTTGTGAGAAGATCCTGTGTGATTGTGGTCCTCTAAGTAGGAAGCAGTAGGTTTAAATTTTTATTTTTTAAAGAATTTTTTATTTTATTTATGTATTTCTTGTTTCAGAACCTTTATTTGTTTATTCACTCATTTTTATGGCCAGCTCAGCCCACCCTGAGGGCAGGACTGGCGCAGCATGTGGTACCAGGGATCAAACTGGGGTCCCTGAAGCCACCCAAACTTTCCCAAGCAAGTGCTTTAGACCACTGAGCCATCCTGCCGGGTCCCAAGGTTTAAATTTTTAAAGTTGTTCATTTTCATCTCCATCCTAAAATCCTTACAAGTTACCCTTTGCCACTCCCCTTCCTGCAAAGGGCAGAAGGCAGGGCTGCTGGGCAAGGGCTTCCCAGCCCTGCACATGCGAGTGCTGGTTCCTGCTATCGCTTGACACTCAGCTCTGCTCCAGGATAGGGAATACGCATTTCATGCTGGTGACAAGGAAAACTAGCAACCCATTTATTAAATTTTGCTTCCACATAGTGCTTCCATTTCCTAAGTAGACTTGGACTTATGTGACCCAACTTTTTCATGTACTGCATCTAGATGTTAACCTTTTTACAAGTAGTCTACTCCTGTCCTTCCTAACACCCAGGCGTCACTATTATTTTGTTATTCCTGGGGGGGAAAAATATTAGGTGAGTAGATGTGTGGCTTGCACATTTCTTTAGAGTAAAATTTTATGTAAAATTATTAAATTGCTTGCTTTCTTTCCTTGGCTAGCAAAAGCATCCAAGGATACAATACATATACAGCTGTGGATACACATGTACAGACCTAGGCCTGTACCACATTAAGCCTGGGAGGTTCTGTGTCACCTGTATATTTGGCATTGTTCCCACAACAGTGGCACAACTCCAGAATAGGTTAGCTTTCACCTCTGCTGTTGCTCTGCACATTCAATGAAGAACACATGTGAAAGGGTTTTTTAGCATAAAAAAATAATCTTTTGAAAGCAGCAATAAGAAATGTCTGTGTATGATCCTAATCATTCATTAAGGAATAATTGAAAACATTAACAGTACTTGGTACTGGTTGACTCAGACATTGGCTATCTTGTTTTATGTGATTCTATTGAAATATTTGAGAGAAAGAGTGCAGAACATCTCTCTAAGCTTAAGTGACATACTCAAAATGTCTGCGTGTTTTAAGGTTTTTTCAAAAACTGAAGTGTATTTCATTACAGCCAAACACCAGCAGGATCTCCAGGGTTTGGATCATTTGAAAATATTATGTTGGAAAGGGCACCTGACTCACATTGTAAAGCTGGTAGGAGGAGGAATATGAAGAACAAGAGACATTTTTTAATCTCAGGGGGAAAAGACCCTCTTAAGAAGACCAAGTTAGATTTGTTTAGGTTTTGGCTTTTCCTTTTCCATCTTTCTCTGTTGCACATAAAATGCCTTTGAAATATCGACACATAAATAGTTTTCTGGCTAAACCTCTCAGAACCTGATTCCATCAGACAAAAAAAAGAAAGAAAAAGTGAGCTACAGTTTGTTCCCAGAGAGGAGGCGAGTGCCGCACTGCCTTTGTCTGGATCCAAGCTTTCTAGGGAGAGCAGAGTTGTCCACATGCAGGCCGCTCAGTGCTGCTTGGTCAGCTCTGAGTTCTTCTTCATTAACTCTTCACACCTGATTTTTTTTTAAATAAAAGAAAATTTATTTGAAGATGAGGAGAAGGTAGAAGAGAGATAATGGGACAGATATCTGCTCAAGATGAGTAGAAAGTCTCAAAAGTAAATAACTCTCTCCCCTCATTTTTAACTTGACAGTTAGCCAATTTCTCCACCATGGCTATATCCTAGAAGGTATATTCTTTTAGAAAAGAAAGAAGGGAAGGGAGCTTCCCAATAACCTCTTGAGTGATAACTGTTTTTTTTTTTTTCTTTCTTTCTTTCAATAGTATTGTGTTTGGGCCAGCGAGATAGCTCAGTAGTCTAAAGCACCTCCTTAGGCAAGCTTAAGCAACTGCGGGGACCTTGGTTCGATCCCACACCACATGCTGCGCCAGCCCTACCCCAGAGTAGGCTCAGCTGGCCATCATATATATATATATATATATATATATATATGTATATATATATATATATATATATATATGATTGTGTTTCTGCGAATGTTAGTTTCCATTCTTTCTCCTTTCAATCCAGATTGCTAAATTTCTTTCTCCTTTCAATCCAGATTGCTAAATTACACATAGGAGACTGTTGTGATGGGGGGTTTTAAATGGAAAATCGCAAAGAAGCAATACAAGCATATCTGACTGGTAGAACAGAATGAGTTAGAATGCCAAGGAAATATTCAGAGAAATGTGACATCTTTCCGCTTAATATAATTTTCAGTTTTATTTGTTTGTAACAGTCCAATGTTTTATTTAAAAAATCTTGCACTCAAGTTGCAGCTTTAAACACAGTCATACCATAGAGATCCCCAAGTCCCTAGGAAATCAGACACTAGAGAAAAAGAAGGACATCATGCCTTAGCCAAAATGTGCTTTTTTAAATCATTGAGGTCAATTTTTGTATTCCAGAACATGTCTTCAGCACCTTGGGCTAAAAGCAGTTTTCTTACTTAATGAAACCAGAAACCAAGATATACTGTGTCTGTATCTGTGTGTAGACTGTATCACACCTGGTGACATGGGTCAGTCCGAGTTGAAATGCCCTCTGTCTCACTTCCAATGGACATGTGTCACCATGTGGCATCTAATCTGGGTGTGCGTAGTTGTCCACGGGCTCTGTGCACAGCGGGGCATGGGTTTACACCTGTGTGTGTTGTTGTTGTTACATGTTTTCTGCTCTTCTCTCCTCTCCTGCTGCTGCCCCGCTCCATCAGAGAGAGCTGCGGGTCTCTGCTGCCGCCTAGTAGTCCCCTGTCACAAAGGGATGCCAAGGCTTACCGATCTGTCTGTCAAAACCAAAGATGTCTGGGAAATCCCTCGAGAATCCCTGCAGTTGATCAAGAGACTGGGAAATGGGCAGTTTGGGGAAGTATGGATGGGTATGCTGAAACTCAATTATTCTTATTATTAGCTTCCTGGTTTGGGAATCCCAAACATCAAAGATGGAAGGTGAAAATAAAGCCTTTATGTCCCTGAAGAGAGTTTAAATTACTCTAAATGGGAAGTAATGACTTCTATTGCAAAATATTACAATTGCTAGATAAAAAAGAGGCAAGACTGGCAGAACACCCAGGTGGTGGTGCTATTTCATGAGCCTCAGTTCATAGTCCAGTAAATGGTATGAGGCATGTTCCATCCTCCAGAACATGCCTTGCCTATTTCCAGCCACTAATATTTATTGAAGGTCGCCCTGTAGGGCAAGTCACCTTCCATCTTTCTTAGTGCATGCATGATAATGGATTATAAGGACTGTGTTTTCTTTATTAATTCCCTTTCCTGTAGAGAAAGCTGATGGTTTGTGTTTTAACTTAACTGTGATTTCATCAAGTTGTGCCCCACAAACTTCTGGATTGGCTAAGGATGCTTGGGAAGTTGCACGTGACTCGTTGTTTCTGGAGAAGAAGTTGGGGCAGGGGTGTTTCGCTGAAGTGTGGCTTGGTAAGGCAGAGGGCACATTTTGTTTTGGCCTCATCTCAAAGCCAATTACAAGGACAGTTTCAATCATAACACATACACAAAGGCATTGGGACAAAGACACTTAACCTGGATAACTAGATGGCCATGGGCCATCCAGATCTTCAGGATATGGTGATACCTGGCTGTGCTCAGCTGTCCAACTCAGTGTGCTTAATTAAGCACCTGCTTAGCACCTGTGCCTAATTAAGCACCTATTCAAACCCAGAATACTATGAATGTGGCATTTTCCTAAGAAATGGAAAGGTAAGATGCTGTATGTGGGCAGCAATAAAGACCAGGGCTGTTTCCTCACTGGGTCTGGTTGAAATCTTATAAGCTGATTAAAACTTATAACCATTAATAAGGAATTTATTTAATATGTTTAAGCCTCAGTTCTCTCATCTGTAAAACTGAAGTGCTACCTGCTTCATCGGATTGTTTTGAAGATTATATGGGACAATATGTTAAGGTCCCTTTTAGATAATAGTCAGTCTCTCAAGATTGCTTTTATAACCACTGTGGGTAGGTCAGTTCCAGCTTTGCTTAGAGACAATTAATGAAATTAAGCTCTACCCAAAAATGTTAAATCTTATGGACTCCCTCTTCTTTAGAGTCTGTTAAAAACAAAATAGATAGGCCCCTTTAGATATCTTCAAGCAAAAGGGGGTTCGGTGAGTAGTAAGTACTATACAGATATATGTAACACAGATTGATAGGCAGATAGATATATACATTAATAGACAGTAGACAGATATACACTGAGAGACAAATATACATGCATGCATTCTCTGTTATAATAAGGAATTAAAATTATTCTGTCCTCCTTTCGACTTCAAGTACTATAAGAATATTTGTGTTTTCTTCCCCATTCTTCATCCAATTCATAATTGTAGTTGTGATTTCTAAGGATTTTAATCAAATCATTCACACAGGAAGAATTGAATCCTATAAGAACATTTATTTTAAACTTTTAATTGTCGGGGCTGGGGAGATAGCTCCGTGGCACAAGTGCCTGCCTGGCAAGTGCAAGGTCATGAGTTTGAACCCCAGTCCCACCAAAAAAAAAAAAACAAAACAAATAAACTTTTAATTGTCAATTTTAAATCATTACCCAGACCATTAAAACTTTCCCGTGGAATGTAAAGCAATGCACCACCAGGATCAGAACAGGTGCCTGCCTCCTCACCCAAACTGCTGTTTGAGAGGAAAATCTTGCTACCCTTAAGTTTGGAGACTGCTAAAATTTCAGTCACAAAGACACATTGTCAAATTTCACCCTGACTCTTAGAGATGAATATTTCATGACATTTAAAGGAACTCTTTTTTTTTTTTTTTTTTTTAATTTATTTATTTTTTTCTTGTTTCAGAACCTTTGTTTGTTTAGTCACTAATTTTTATGGCCGGCTCAGCCCACCCCAAGGGCAGGGCTGGCGCAGCATGTGGTGCCGGGGATCGAACTGTGGTCCCTGAAGCCACCCAAGCTTTCCCAAGCAGGCGCTTTAGACCACTGAGCCATCCCACCAGACCCTGTCTCAAAAAGACAAAAAAATAAATAAATAAATAAATAAATAAATAAAGGAACTCTTCTTTAAGCCTCTGCTTCTTCCATAGTTTATCTTCTTGTAGGTTGCAAGTAGTTACAGGAAGCACATTTTTAACAGAGTAATTAAAATTGTTCTGATTTACATAATTCCTAAAGTCAAAGATTAAAGATAAAAATGAATCTTTTTTTTAAAGAATTTTTTATTTTATTTATTATTTTTATTCTTGTTTCAGAACCTTTGTTTCTTTATTCACTCATTCTTATGGCCGGCTCAGCCTGCCCCTAGGGCAGGGCTGGCACAGCATGTGGTGCTGGGGATTGAACCGCGGTCCCTAAAGCCGCCCAAGCTTCCCCAAGCAGGTGCTTTACACCACTGAGCCATCCCGCCAGGCCCAAAAATGAATCTTAATTTACAACAGTCTTCTCTTTTAAATAGAAAAATATCAGCTTTTTCTTTTCTCTATACAATTACATTTCAGAGCCAGGTAAGGCATTGCATGCTTGTAATCCTAGCACTTGAGAGGCTGAGGCAGGAGGATTACTATGAGTTTCAGGCCAGCCTGAACTACATAGCAAGATCCTGTCTCATAACAGACAATAAAACTATTATCAGAATCACAGGACTAATAATAGAATGCACACAAAACCCAGAGTTCACTTTGGTTTTGTTTCAATTTGGAATCAAATTTCAATCCAGTCCCATTCCTATATTTTACAGATGATATAACTGACTATGACCATAACCTGGCCCTTGCCTTTGGATCAACTCACTATATTAACATGGGAAATGGAAACTTTTCTGTTTTCCCCAGCTGCTGTTTAATTTTCCCAGTCCAGATGATAGAAGGATTGCTTCTTGTGCCTTGCCTTAGGGGAAGTGCTGGCAAGGAGGCCGGGAGCCTTTGCTGGTGCTCATCTGCACGCTTAGCTCAACTGCTCAAGGACTCAGTCGGGTAGCTCATCCACTGGCAACAGTTGAAGACTTAGTCAGTTTCCAAGCATGCTCAGGGTTTCCCATAATGTCCTTCGAATGGTGCAGCCCATAAAGTGGAACTTAGTCTAATTTATTCCATGCTCACTGCCTGACCCAAGGAATGGCCATCGGATTGTCAGGACTGTTCTAAGCCACGGACATTTTTCACTGTTAAACAAAGGGCCCAGTGCTTTTAATATAAACTTGTAAGCATAGGCTCAGACAGACAAGTAAAAATTGAAAATAGTAAATAATATAGCCATAAGTAAATTCATTTTTCCTATTGAAATACTTTGACAGAGTCCTTGCAGTTGACTGTCTTTGTTCACAAAAAACATGTTAGATTTTTAAAACTTAAAATCTAGCTTTAGCTATTAGTATACATAGCTATTAGCCAGAAACTTTTTTTTCCATCAAAACAGGATCTTTGGTTTGACTTATTGTTGTGGGATGTTTGTAGGTACCTGGAATGGAAACACAAAAGTAGCCATAAAGACTCTTAAGCCAGGCACAATGTCCCCTGAATCATTCCTCGAGGAAGCACAGATCATGAAGAAGTTGAAGCACGACAAGTTGGTCCAGCTGTACGCGGTGGTGTCTGAAGAGCCCATCTACATTGTCACTGAATATATGAACAAAGGTGGGGCAATGCTTCTGCTCTCTCCACCCCACGCTGACTGCAGGGCCCAATTCAGGCAGAGAAACTTAGCTCCCTGCTTGCTCTGGTCCTGAGTTTCCGCAGGTGTCAGGTGTTCTCGTCAGGAGGTATCAGTTTGTGCTCATTAATGAAAGGGTTTTGAAAGCAGCCCAGCCTTGAGTTTACCCCCATTCTTGTGAAGTGCAGGGCATTCACTGCATTTTGCACACATCAAGAATTCAAGTTTCTATAATTAAAGCATTCACTTTAGCATTGGATGTGATATAGAGGCTTTGACAATTTGCTTTGACTTGAAATGCAGTAACTTCTGTTAAATTTCCTTTTTGTAATGCTAAACAATATCAAGCACTGATTTCTGGACTAAGTTTAGTCTCCATCATTTCAACATCTTTGTTTTTTTCTTAGCTCTCTTTTTAAATATCAAATGAAGAAAAGACATGCATTCTATTCTATGTCTCTCTGTCTCTGTCTCTCTGTCTCTCTCTGTCTCTCTGTCTCTCTCTCTTCCCCTCTGTGTGTGTGTGTGTTTATAATCAAACCAACATTGTTGGGCATGAGGCCAGAGATCATTTTGTTTTGAAAAATAGATGAACGAAATAAGAAACAGCCTTAAAAGGCAATGCATTGTACATCAGAAGACAGCAGTGTGTTTTTCTTTGCCACGTACTTTATTTTTAAAATATAAATGGAATTTTTCCTGGCAGATTGTTTGTCCTTTGTATCTAGGGTTATTTTGTAAATAACTTTATGATTAAAGCATTAAAAAGTCACTGAAGGGCATCATGAACCTCCAGCTTCTGCAAGTGATTATTACTGTCTGGGTGCTCACTCAGAGCCTCCTTGGCTGCCTTGCAGGGCAGGCTCTGAGGCCAGCTGCTTTGTTTCACATGTCTGGTTTAAGGCTTGACCAGCAGTGATCTAATGAGGGGCAGCTTTCTGCCCTTCACATGTTCCTCAGATATCCCTTTCTTGACTTAAAATCTGTATAGAAGCTAGGGCAGTCATTTTCAAACTTAAATTGCACAAGAACCACCAGGAGGCTTCTTAAAACTCAGCCTTCTGAGCCCAACCTCCAGTTTCTGCCTCAGTAAACCTAGATAGCACGCAAGAATGTACATTTCCAGCTAGCCTGCTGGTACCGTTGCTCCCAGCCGCAGGACCATTCAACTGAGCTGAATTTTCCCCATGTCATTTCCTTTGTGCAGAGCTGACTGGGGGATGAATTTCAAGAGGTAGAGATTCCCACATGTTCCTTGTGAGGTAAAACAACACTAAGTTTCATTTGTTCTTTTATCAGATTTTTTTGTTATCCTCAGAAATGAAATCAATACTGTGTATTTTGAAAAGGTAAAACTGGCCTGGCAGTACATAGAGGGGTTTTTTTTTTGCCCTAGATTCCTATATAAATCCTCTTTTTATTGATAGTATTATTGCATTCAATAGTCTTTTACTTATTATGAAAACCAAGTATTCCTCTATTGGAGATTTTTAACTTTAAAGTGAAATGAAACGGTTTTATGTTTTGTTCACAGGAAGTTTACTTGATTTCTTGAAAGATGGTGAAGGAAGAGCCCTGAAATTACCAAATCTTGTGGATATGGCAGCACAGGTAGGCCCTGGGGTTGGGGTGCCTGGCTCATGCCATGCTGCGACAACACCGCAGTGCCTAAGGTCACACTGTAACGGATGTGCCTCTCCCCTGGTTTCCACAGGTTGCTGCAGGAATGGCTTACATTGAGCGCATGAATTACATCCACAGAGATCTGCGATCAGCAAACATTCTAGTGGGCAATGGACTGATCTGCAAGATCGCTGACTTTGGATTGGCCCGGCTAATTGAAGACAATGAATACACAGCGAGACAAGGTGCGCACCTGAGTGATGGTGACTTATGATTCAACTTTGCAGATGGGGCAGCTTCCTCCGTGGCTCTCCCCTCTTCCTTTCCCTTCTGATAGAAAATACCTGAAATGCCACTCTTGCTGGCTTTTCTTTTTCCTCTTTGATCTGGCCTGGCTGGAGTTTGACAGCACTGCAGGTAGAAGACATCAGAGCATAGAGTGCATCAATACATGGATGATGTATTCACTGTGTTTCAGTGGATGGGGTCTACTCCTAAGGTCCTTCTGCTCATACCGCCCTCTTCACAGTGTCCAGGGTTTTGTGCTCCTACATGAAAGGATTATGGAAAGCCAAGGGATAAGCCAAGTTTGAGCTTGTTGCTCAGTCAAAGGAGTCTTTACAAAGGCACAGACAGGGTTTAGGAAGACCAACAGGTCATGGTGTGATGCCTCAGGCCCAGTGACAGCAACAGAGCCAGAGCTGAATGGCAAGAAGTGAGAGCAGGCCTCAGCAAGAGGGCCTCTGGTAGAGAAGAAGCCCAGGGACACACTGAGATTAACCCTGACCTCACTCTCCCACCAGCTTCTGGGCCCCCTGCCAAGCCAGCCAAACAAAGGTCAAAAGAGCCCTTATGTAAACTGCCATGGATCCAAGGTGGGAGAAGGGTAGAAAGAAAGTCTGAAGGGCCTGTAGATGAAAACAGGGAAATCCCCCCAAAAGCCCCACCTCCAGCACTATCTGCCTCTAGAAAAATGCATAGGTATGAAATACAGCCCAATTCAGCAGCCACTGCAGTGCTGAGCTGCAGAGAGAATGCCAAGTGCCAGGGAGGAGTTCCCAGTGATATCTTCTATCTTCCTGGATCTTCACAAATCAGCCCCTAGGAGACTGTGAAATGAACTACGAAGCCAAGTGTCAACTCCAGCACCAATTCTCAGGACAGCAACTGGGAAAGGGAACAGCTTTCATTGCTGTCATTAAGTGAGGTCACACATTCCAAGCAAGGCTGACCAGTGGCTGGAGTATAGGACAGGTGGTCCTTTCTACAATATTTCATAATGGCCACTTCTGGAATTCTTCTCTGCCTCTCCCTTTTGATTCATTTCATGCCAGTTCTTTCTTTTATTAAACTCTGAGAATAGAAACATTCTCAACAATTTCAAATGATGAGGAAAAATGTTAAGCCAAGACCCTGGCTGCCACAGATACCAGCCAAATGCTCAGTTACATGTGGGTCAGACGGCTCAGCTATTTGAAAGTCCCAGACACGTGGCAGATCTTGTCCCAGAGCCAAATGCCCAAGCAGCAAGCACACGTGCATGCAGATCCAGATGGCTGCTGAATCTAATCAAAGGCACCTGGCAGCCCTGATTGGCACAGCAGGGCAGAGGGCAGAGTGCACCTGACTGCGAGGCAGCAAGGTGAGCCGAGGGCATCCCGATGACCACAGACTGAGCCCTGCCCTGTTATACCCCACAGACCTGGAAAGTGAGCCATCTGACAGCATTGTGAGACTTGAAAACTGCCTTTGGGAAGGGCTGACATGAGATCAGATAAACTTTCTTCTGGGTGTGTGACTCTCAGTGCCAGGGGTGCAGTTCTTTCTACCCCCTTTCAAACTCTGTGGAGTTGGATAAGTGAGAGGGTTGTGGGACCCTGGAGCCGGGGTGGGATTCAGCCCACACCTCATTCCCTAGGGGCAGCGCTTCCCAGGCCTGAGCTCACTGAGGCAGTCCCAGACTCCGCCCACACTGCCTGTCCCGAGGGTCTTTCTGGTAACTTTGCCTACTTCCACCCTCATGTTCTCCTCTCCGAGAAGCTCACTGAACTCCTGCCTAGGCTCAGCCCCATACCGCTCATTCTTTCTCTTTACTTAATTTCCCAGCAGAAAATCCCAGGCTTCCCTGTTAGAATGTTTGTGCTTCTTTCTTTCCTTTCCCGAACACCTTCAAACATGTGCCAAATCCTGGAAAGATGTAAGTAAGGAGAAATAAATGGCCTGAAGCATTGAGCGGAGGGTGGAGGAGACGAAATCTGTTGAGCTCCGCGATTTGGAAAAAGTAAAAGAAACGCTGTTCTGTGACAGAGGAAAAGGAAGGGGCGGGGTCATGTGTGAAAGACCCCCAGGTGCTCAGCCTTCAAGGCGGGCAGAGTGTATGGACAGGAAAACAATAGGAACAGGCGCGGAATGGTCAAGTCACTCGTATGGAGTCACACAGTAGGAAAATGGAGGTCAGAACTTAAATCCAGTTTTGTATAATGGTTTACCTCTCCTTAAACTATGCTCAGTGCCCCTCATCAAGACAATAAAGAACAGAAAGTAAAAAGGAGAGGACTGGTCCTAGGTCGCTTTTTTCACTTTTGTGGGAGAGTTTTGAGGAGTACCCTCTAATGTGCATGTGTGAGGGGTTCTGAGACACTTCCGTTTTACAGTCTGAAGAAAACTGAGCTGCTAACAAATTCCTCCCGAGGACCCACCTTGCCCCCATCTCCTCAAGAGGCAGAAAGGACCTAGCATGTATCTGCTGATATATTCTGCAGATGGCATGTGTGCTGCACGCTGAAGTTCCTGCCAGGGATTAACCAGCTCCTCCAGACAGCTGGTCCATGTGCCTAATATTTGCAAGTCAGGTTTTATGTTACCCGCAGGCCACAGCCATGCCGCATCTTGATTACCAGAGTGTAGGCAGTGTTGTGCCAAACACAGATATTTTAGGACCATAAATGACAGTTGTTTGCAAGACAGTTTTGAGTGTCTCATCTCAGGGTGCAGCGAAATGTCTGTCAGCCCATCTGAGTGCCTAGGTGTGGCAGCACATGACAGAAGCATGGCTAGGATTTGGAGCTGTATGGCACGTGTGTCCTTTCCTCCTGCCACCTCCTGCCTTCTGTTGGCTGTGAGCAGAAGCCCTGTATCAGGGAAGAGGTTGAGACCGAACCCTGTACCTGTGGGGCTGATCCTCCACTGGTAGCATTCTAGAAGGCACTAGAAAGGATTTGAGATTGCTCATTCTCTATTGCTTGAATATCTCAATTGGAGCGAAAAATTCTTGAGTCATAAAATTTTTACCGAATGTTGCCCATTCAAGATCTCAAAATGATGCTAATGATGTGAGTTATTAGAATGCCTTGCCTGTGAAAGGAAGTTCACTAAGAGCTGCTGCTAGAGAGAAGCTTGGGCCAGATGTGGTGGCCAATTGCTGAGGTATAACTGATAGGGAGGGTGCATGGAAAGATTGTTTGAGCTCAGGAGCACTAGACCAGTGTAGGCAACATAAATTGAGGCTATGTCCCCAAAATAAATTTAAAATAATAATAATAATAATAATATAATAATAATAATAAGTAACCTATAACCATCAACAATTATGAGGCAGATCACTGAAGGGAATTTGAAACCCAACCCTTCCATGTATTAACTGACCTGGCGCTTTGGCCAAGTTATTTAATTTTTCCACACTTACCTATAAAATCTAAATCATCTCATCAGCTTTTTGTAAAAATTAAGTGAAATAATTTGTGTAATGTTTAGTCCAGTGTTCAGCTTATGAAGAGCAGTAAATAAATGTTGTTATTATTATTACTATTATTATTGTATCCTACATAAGACTAGGTTACTGGTGAATAAACAGCTGATTGATAGTTTGTAGGTGCTGTGAAGAAGCTCAAACTCTATTCAGGAAAAAGAAAGAGTACTCAGAGAGAATTCCCAGGTGGTGTGGTATGCGGGATCATGAGAACAGTTAAATAGTCACAAAGAAGCAACTCCTTTCAGAAGGGGAGGATGAGAGAGTTGGAATTCATCGAGCTTGAGGCAGCTGTTGATGGTGCATCCCAAAATAGAAAAGTCAGCCAGGGGTCCTCCTTTCCCCTCTGTGTCCTTTGCCCGGTCCCCCAGAGTCTGCATAGCCACCTCCTTGCCACTACTCCCAGATGCCTTCCAAAGTTAACCGCAGCCCCCAGCTGGGCTACAGACCATGCGAGGTATTAGGTGTGAGGAGCTGTGTGTAACTGGCCTCCAGGGACCATGGGCATGGTGTTCCTGTGATGTGCAGTCCCTCCAGCCACTAGCTCCTCTGCAGCAGATGAGAAGCAGCTCTGGAATTGTCTTCTGCCTTGCTTTGTCTTCATAAGCTTTCAGGCAGCTTGGTGCTGACCAGTGTTGATTTAAACCTAATGCGTTCAGGTATCCCTGACTTACGTGTGAGACTCCTATAACTTGCTCTGTAGACACGCTGTTATTGATGTGTTGAGCCATAACATTCATAGAGTAACAGGCAGGGGATTTTTATAGACTTGTGTGTTCCTGAAACCATCCCACAGGAAGATGCATGTTGGATGACCCTCTAGTCAGGAGCCATCCCTGGAGACAGTTTTGCCTGTAAGTGACCACCATCACAGTGTCACCGTGTCTGGCTCCTTCTGCATTGGCGTTTCTAGGAGCCTCACCTATGTTGCTGTATGTGACCGTCATTCTTCCTTTCTCCCAGCTGACTGTAGATAGATTGCAGTTTACCCTTCCCATGGTCCAGCAGCAGTGGGAGTTTTCAACTCTAGGACCTTTATGAGCAAAGTTGCTATGGAGGTCAAAGTGTGCTCTCATATATCTAGAGTACATTCCCAGGAGTGGAAGAGTGAGTCATGGGGCAGACGGAGGAAGGATGATGGCAGGGCTGCCTCACAAGTATGGTGGGCCTGTCCCTACAGGGACAGAATGCAGTTACTGTGCCGTTTATCAGTGTTGTGCTCTGCTGCCGGTCACAGGGGAACCTGAGTTGGAAACAGGAACCCTGGGTTTGAAGCAGCTCTATTACTTAGAAACTTGATGTCACCAGACAAACCATGTCACCTTGTTTGAGCCTCAATTTTTTTATTATTTGTAAAAATGAAATAAGAAAAAATAATTACCTCAGATAATTAAAGTAAGAATTAAATAAGATGGGCCTGGGATATAGTTCGGCAGTCTAAACACTGCCTGGCAAGTGCAAGGATCTGGGTTCAATTCCCAGGACCACATGCCATGTAGGCCCCATGCCATGCCAGCCACTGAAATTGGGCATAGTGGCACACACCTGTAATCCCAGCACTGCAGAGGCTGAGACAGGAGGATCACTATGATTCCAAGCTATGTAGCAAGACCCTGTATCAAATAAATAAGTTAAACCGTTAAAAAAAAAGGGGGGGGGGAATTAAATGAGCCATCGATATAAGTTGTTTGAGGATTATGAAATATAAAAATCATGCCAATAACCTTAATTCCTGTAGCTCTGAAATGCTGACAAGAGACCACAGGAGACCACAGGTTTGAGCCCCCCTGAGCAACTTAGTGGCTTAGGGAGACCCTGTCTCAAGCTAAAAAAAAAACCTTAAAAGAGAAAAACTATTAAGAATCAATAGAGAAGAAAGAAACTATCTTCTAAGAGAAATAATATGTCATTATTTTATAACCAGTGCCAGTCTACTGACCACTTAGATAATAATTACTTACCCCAAGGATCTTATAGCCTGAGCATAGCTGTGAGTTAGCTGTCTCCTGCCACAATACCTGTGGCCTTTGCCACAGGGAATTAAATAATAAAGCGAGAAGACCCTATAGAGCTTAAATTTATATATTTTATAAATTTATATATTTTTTTCTTATTTCAGAACTTTTGTTTATTTATTTTTATGGCCGGCTCAGCCTGCCCTGAGGGCAAGGCTGGCTCAGCATGGGGTGCTGGGGATTGAACCGTGGTCCCTGCAGCCACCCAAGCTTTCCTAAGCAGGCACTTTAGACCACTGAGCCATCCTGCCAGGCCCCCTGGAACTTAAATTTATTAATTCATTTTTTATTACACAACAATCCTCCTCCACCTTCTTTTTGAGACCTGCCTGCCTGCTGTCCCTGTTTTTGTGGTTATATTTTGTACCCAGGATCAAACTCAGGACCTTGCTTATGCCACTGAGCTATCTACCTGGCTGCTTTCGATCCTGTCAACGCTGAGTACCAGGTGGGCATTCTCAGCACTCCACAGGCACGCACACACAGAAGCACTGCTGTTGCAGCCTGACAGAGGATCAGTACAGCCAGGCTTACATCCTCTTTGCAGAGATGACTTGGCCTGGAGATCAGCAGGGGGCCCATGTGGGCACAGAGCGGCCAGTAGATGTTGGGTGGATAGATATTACTGTATAGCAGGAGGACATCCAGGGTCGCTGTTCCTGGCCTGCTCTGTCTCAGACACGCTGTCTTGCTCTCTGAGCACGATGCTCAGCACTCCCTAGATCCAATACTGCCGTGGCTACAAGAACCTCCAGAGAGGATTGTGTTTTCTCTGTGTTCCCTGTATGCTCCAAGAGCCTCTCTGCGGTTAGCCCAGAGCTTTGGAGCTAGGCAGCCTGCATTCAGTGGTGACTGCACTGCCTTTCTACAGAACAAGTTCTGGCCTCCCAGAGCCTCAGAGTTCTCAATGATAAAATCAAGTCAGTGTCAGTTTGTGGTAAGGCAGGCCTCCTTCAGCTTCCCCACACACATCCTTCTCCGCTCCTTTTGGTGGCACGGCTGGACTGGTTAAGAGTGTGTTCTCCAAGGTCAGGTTACCTTGTCATGAACTTCATCTCTGCTGCTAATTTAGTGTAAAACTTAGGGTGAGCTGCTTGTAATAATAGTAGTCTATGTCCTGAAAGTGTTGCATGGCTGCCCTGGGAATGGACTCAACAACTGCTTAGTTAGTGGTAGGTCAAAGCAACTGGCTGGACTTGATATTCATAATAGTGGCACTATTATTGACCCTGTGGTTGCTCACACACATGCACGCACACAGGTGTGTGCGTGTGCACACATCTGTGCTGTGCTGGGCTTTCCTGACCCACTTGCAGCAGAACGCCTGCTGTGTGGAGAACCCGCCTCTGTGACTCTCTTCATTTGAATAATCACAAAAGACAGGAACCTGGAGTTGCTCTGTGCTTTCAGTTTGTTTGTGAGTTCTACATTAGTACAGGATCGCTGCTGAGAAGCAAATGCCAAGACAATATAATCCTTGGATCTTTGGAATAGACTAAGAAATAGGGGTGTTTGATACTTCATACAAAGCTGCCAGCTTGTGTATTAAATAGGAGATGAAAAATGTGTCTATTTAAATGTTCCCAGTATTGAGGGTTTAAATTGAATAGATTATTGTCTTGAGAAAAATTCACATAAAAATTAGACTACCAAGAATTCATAATTGTTACACTTTTCATGTTAATCATTTCATGTTAAAAAATTGTTACTGCATAAATTAACACATTCTTTCACGGGGAACATATTTTAGAAAGATTTGTTACTTTAATAACTCTTTGTGTATTAGGAATCCCAGATGTCTGTACTAATTAAATATAATCAGATTTTAGATTCAAAAAGCATAGTGGCCATTTAACACAAACCAGCAGACAGCTAGGGTGACCAGGAAGGAGGGGATCCTTGTTTCTTCTAGACTTTGAATTTCACAATTCAGAACTGGGAACTCAGTTCCTGTCCTCCCTTTGTATTACAATTGACTGGGGATTAGTAGGCCCAGAGCACTAGCTTTCCAGCTCAGAGGCTGCTGCAGAATTATTAATCAGCCACTTCTAAGGCCCCTGTAATCCGGTAGCGGATCAAGGCTGATCTCACCCTGAGATGCCCTCCCCCTGCCCCCGTCAGCACATGAATTTCTTGTTCTCTGTCAACAACAGTATTCCTGCGTGGTGTGCTGTGACCTGAACAGCAAATGTCAGGGAAAGAAAGGGAAAAAGGCCCGTTAATTATTGAATTTAATTCCTTCCATCCTAGAGCAGCAAACCGTTGATAAAAAGCAAACCCTTTCCAAAGCAAGCCATTGTTTTAAGTATGGAGCCAGAAATTCGCTTGTTCCCAACCGGAGCCGTGAAAAGCCACCGTGCACCACAGTCCCACGTTGCGCTGGGAGTTTATCATTCCGAGAGCTTTTCCAGGAGAAGCCAGCCTCCCAGCAGGGCCCTGGCCTTCCAGAGGTCAGCCACTTTTTCTGCTGCGCTTAGCTGCATGCAGAAGCCACGTTGCTTGTCTCCCAGCTGCTCAGAGCCCGACTTCCGCACACTTCCGTCACCAGGCAGAAATTGCCTTCATTTGTATTCCACTGGTTCAAGCTCCAGGCTTCCTCCCACATTTCTGGGAGGGACCGCTTTGTTTATCTGCCAAACCACTGCTGAGGGCCCACATTAATAGTCAGGGGAGCAGGTCAGACAGGCAGAGAAATGGAGATGAACCGCACGAAGCATCCGTTTCGCTCCTAGAAAGGATGTGTCGAAAGCCAGATTAAAATGAAAAGGCACTTTAAAGCACCCTTTCCTACTCCGATCTCTCCTTCAAAATTAAAAATACTGGGGAGAGGAGGCTGATTTCTTCCACTTGCATGCAGGACAGTTCTTGGCCAGCACAGATCACCTGGAACCTGACTTCTCTAAACACTGCTTCATCGGTGCCCCTGGGCAGTCCTGTTCTGTGTTCCACATGAACATGTCCTCCTCCTTTGTGCTGTTTGGGGCAGAGCCTGTTAGTGGCTGTTTTTGAATGGTCAGGAGAAAATGTTTGTTCCGCATATGCCACATTTCTTGATAAACATTGAGAAAGAAGCAGGTGGTCACCTTCTGTGAGTCTAGAGTGTAAGTAGGAACTTCAAACTGTCATCAAACATCAGAAATGTCACGTGGGTTCCTTGGCCAGCAGAAGAAATGTTGCATTTGCATCCTCTGCATAATCAGGGACAGACAATGCACAGGAAAACTGACCAAGGCTTACACCTTCTTTCTTCCAACCAAGGGAGGGCACTTGACACATTGTTCTGGTCCCCAGAGTGTGTTCCAAAGGCACAGACACTGTGCCAGATCAAAAGCAGAGTGATGCAAAAAGCAAGTCCAAGCTCATGCTTGTCTTCTGTATATCCTTTCGAGCTTCGTTTCTCCCAAACTCCCAAGCAACCCCTAGCATGACCAGCAAGTCCCTGTAGTGCCCCCAAGTGCAGTGCCATCTGTGCTGCTCTGTACACAGTGTGACCTGAAGCCAGGATGATCGAGACCCACTGCTGATCAGTGTTGAGCTGCATTCCCTCCAGGCATGTATTTACACTCCAATGAGTACCCACTACCCGGGGCAGCAGCACGCAGGTGGGTACTATGCACTGCATGCATGCTGTTCTTGCCTTTTGTCCCCAACCAGAAACCATATGCTACCTCTTTGGCGTGTCCCAAGCATCCTCTGCTTTCCTCTGTCTCTCCTTGAGCAGAAGCCTCACAGCCTGCTTGCCATCATCCTCCGCATCCTTCCCCATTCACCTTTCCTGCCTGTCCTTGCTTACTGCAGGGCTGACTTTTGGGAGGTGACTGAATCCTAAGAATGTGATACTCATCACTTGATTAGTTCACTGATATAGGTCCATAGCTAGGTGCAAGGTGGAGAGGTGGGTCTGTGTGGATGTGGCCTGATGGGTATACACAGCCCTCCTCTCCTGATTGATTGCTTTCTGCCTATCGTGCCATCAGCAGGCCTCCCCTGCCATGCTGCCCAGCCTTGGAGCCAGCTGGAAATGGACTAAAACCTCCACAAAGTGTAAACCAAAATAAACCTCTCCCCCTCTAGGTTGTGAGTAGTGCATATTTCCTCCTAGTGACGAGAAGGAACTAAGGCGAGATACATGCTTAACTAACCCTTGTCTTCACACTGTGTCCAGATGCACCTTCTGGCCCTCAGTGCTAGTCGTCCTTGGTACAACTTCTTCATCCTCCCGGGACTCCACTGCCCCCCCCCCCCGTCTCCTTTCTAACTCCCAGCCCACTAACGTGCCACAATTTCTGATGGAGTATTATCTCAATCCATTGTACCACTGGCTCTTCATTTTTTTTTGTTTTTTGAAACATAGAACTAAACCTTTGTGAACTTAAAGCAGAAATTTCAATATAATGTTTCATCCGGGATAACTGGAAACAACTGTATTACTTCAGAAGCATTTGGAAAAGTTGAAAGTCATTCTCTTGCCCCAATATGAAGAGTCTGAGTTTTGTTGTGCCAAGTTTCCCTGGGTTTGAAATCATTGTTGTGTTTCAATAACCACAAAGTTCTAAGTTAGGTCAGCTTTGATTTCACTTCTTTCTCAAGATGTCTTGTCCTAATTTGCTCCTTGTCCACTCCAGCATGATGTGTGCACACACAAACACACACGCCACGCAGTCAGCTTCCTGTTATGGGCATGGTTAGTGATCCCTTTTATTCCCCCGGGGAACTTGAAACTTGGAGTACTGCAGATTATTTAATATTGGGTATAATGATTTACAGAGTTTGTGGCTTTATATTTAAGAAGATTCTGGGTGGCTTTTGGTTCAGAAAAACAGTGTCTATTGTTGAAGCCAAGGCTTTTCTTCTTTAAAAATGCTAATAGAGTATAACTTGTATTCTCTGCCCAGATTTGGCTTAATTCTTCACTGGCTTTACCTTCTCCACTTTGGCCCAGTTATTTTAGCCAGAGGGGATTTTCTGTGAAACAGGGTTGTGGGATTGGCCTGGTAACCCAAAAACAAAAGACTTGACAGTCTAGCTGGTGCCTTGAGCTGGGTCCCCCCAGGCCTGTCCTGGCGGTTGGCCTGACCCTGCACAGGGAGCCATGGGTTACACTGCACCATTTCTCTCTGCAGTCTCTCCCTGGAAACCGCCCTCCTGGCTTACTTCCTCCTTTCTTCTCCCTTCCAAGCATCAGCCTCCCCAAACCAGGGTCGTGATTTAGTTCTCCTATGAATGTTGTGTCCCCAGGGCAGGAGGCTCCCTGTACCTGCTTAGCCCACAAGTGGCTTACATCGGTCAATCGGAGACCTAGTGGCCACTCAGTAAATTCTCAGTGACTGATGAGTGCAGTAAGTTTTCTTTTATCTTCTTTTCCTCTCTTTTGGGTTTGGTGAGCTTTGGCAGTGCTGAAAGCATTTGCAGGGCCTGGCAGGATGGCTCAGTGGTCTAAAGCACCTGCTTAGGAAAGTTTAGGCAGTGGCAGGGACCGTGGTTCTATCCCCAGCACTACATGCTGCACCAGCCCTGCCCTCAGGGCAGGCTGAGCCAGCCATACAAATAAATAAATAAACAAACAAAAGTTCTGAAATAAGAAAAAATAAATAAAATTTAAAAAATAAAGCATTTGCAATATGGCCCAGTCAAGGCCTTTTGTTGACTGTCTAAATACAACAGTAGCAAGCGATGACCTAGCTGTTCTCAGATGCCAGACACTGTGCTGAGCCCTTTATATCTATTATCATTCTCACCACAGCCTTAGGAGGTTGTCTTCATCCCTGATTCCAGACAAGGAGACTGAGACTTCCGGTGAGGCCACCCAGAAAATCTGCCATCTGGTAGTTGACCTCTTTCACTGTTGACCTCTTTCCACTGTCACTGAAGCACACCCCTGTTTCCCACAAGACCTGGCCACAGGGACAGTGCTCCACTAACTGGACTGTGACCTAGGTTGAAATAAACCAAGCTGCTGACATCAGACTGTTTGCACCTAAAAGGTGAGAGTATTCAGGCAGGCAGGCCTAGAGCGCATGCAGGTGATTTTATAGTTCACAACCCTAAAAGTGAAAAAAAATTATTAGTTTGTTACAGAGCTATATTGTCATTCCCTTTTTTGTATTGAGTTTCATAATTCTATATAAAGCAAGACAGTCTCTTTGGCTTTCAGGGTGCTGGATAAGTCAATGCCTGAGTCGACCCTTTACTTAGTTATTGTGTTTATTGAGCAATTGCTGTTTAACCAGCCTTAGGCAAGGTACTATGGAGTAATATAAATACAGTGTCTGGCTGCCAACCTCAAAGGCTTTATACACTCTTTAAGGAAATTCATGTAACACCTTTAAGATTAGTTGGTAGATCCATATAGAAAGAATGAACATGGCCGAACAGAGTACAGTGCCTAAGTGTTTGGTTCTAGGGACAATCTCCTGTTTACATCTTAATTCTTCCATTTACATGAATTATTTGGCATATCATTTATTCTTTCTGTGCTCACTTTCCTCATTTGTAGAACAGAACTGTTTCTGGTACGTAAGACACCCAGCACAGCCTGACAATTAGCAAGCACCCAGTATCTGTTCAGTTGTCACAGTAGCTGATATTACCAGAATTCATAGCATTGTTCATAGCATTGACCCAAGTATGAGTGAACTTTGGCTGAGCAAGTGAAAAGAGAGATGGCATTTCAACCAAGCTAATGCAAATGAAGCAGTTATAATAATGCCAGGTCCAGATTAGAGGTCATAGGAAAGCAAACTGAACTAGACTGTGTTTAAAGTATGAAGAACCCCAAGTTGAATGGATATGTAGGTCTTGAAAACCAAGTAGAGGATTTTGATTAGTGCAGTTAGGAGCTACTGTGTGGCTGGGAAGGCAGGGACATGAAACTGCAGCTTAAAGAAATTAATAGGAGAGCCAGTGAGCTGGAGGTCGAGGCTGCAGCAGGAGTGCTTAGTGGAGACAGTGACCCAAATCAGGTTCTGGCAGTGTGCTTGAACAGCAGAGGACAGACTGGAGAGGTATGTCAAAGAAGGAAGCCAGCCCCTTAGTGGTAGACTAGATCTGGAGAATTTGGAGAAGTCCCAATTAGCTTTAGTTTCTCTATACTGGGGCCTGACAGAATGGTCATCTGAACCCTAAAAGGAGATAGTGGGTGGAAAAGATTCAGTTTGCATCCTAGAATAGCAAAGTAAGCACTAACTTTATAAGCCAGTCATTAGGTGAAAATTTCCACTGATAGTATAGAAATCTCCTAAGGGCTGGGAAGATAGCTCCGTGGCACAAGTGCCTGCCTGGCAAGTGCAAGGTTGTGAGTTTGAACCCCGGTCCCGCAAAAAAAAAAGTATAGAAATCTCCTAAATAATATTACAGAGAGCTGATTTAGTGAAAAAAATGAATGCAAATTGCAGCTGCTATATTTGTGTTAAAGGCAGAATGCTCCAAAGATATTGTCTCTTGGGTGTTTGGAACAAAGAAGCCAAGATTTCAGATATGAGATGGTATCTACATGGTGTATTCAGCCCCTAGCACAGTATAGGTGGGGTAATCCAGAGAGGATGGCCAAGGAAAGAAGTGTGCTGAGAGGATCCGGAGCATGGGGCCTCTGAAACACAGCAGAGTAGGATGGTGAAGAAGAGCTGACCTTGCAGACAAAAATGCAGGGATAGAAGGGACATCAGGAAAGAGTTGACCCAGAGGAAATAGTTACCTCATTTCTTGTAGAAATATTTGAGCTTTACACAGTCTTAGAGAAGCTAAGTTTTACTCTTTCCTTCCTAAGATGATGGGTATCACTCAACTATGAGATGTGTGCTAAAATAGTATAAATGTGATGAAAGCCACTAGTTAAATAAGCATGACAAAAGTGACAATGGGAGCATAATCTACCCAATTACAAACTGCTTATAGATACCCAGGGTTCTCAAGATGTCATGATAACTTCCTGGAAGTTTTGAAAAGTGAAAATACTTTCCACCTTCTGTCTCATCCTGAGTCAAGTCCTTCTCGAGGTAGTGATGCACTATGCTCCATGTTTTAATGGCAGCAGAAATGTCTTTGCTTTTCTGCTTAACGGTTCCATTGGCTTCCCCGCACAACATAGAAGCCAAGCTCTTTCAGGAGGCTACAGAGTCCCCAAATCTAGCCTTATGCCCTATTTTATTATCCTTTCTAACACTTTAGCAAACTACGCTGCTAGCTCCCTGAAAACTTGTCATTATGAACCAAGTATAGTGCTGAGCCTGATGTCAAGCACATGGGGAAAACTCTAGAAGTATTCATGGTAATAATGGGTTCTCTTTTTTTTTTTAAGACAAACTTTTTTTTCTTTTTTCAAGATACATTTTGATAACTTTCCCTTGATGAATGTAGTATTAATAAGCTGTGTGTCAGATCAGAAAGACTAGGGCCTCAAAAGATTAAAATGTGGGTGTCCAGGTACTGTCTTCCACTCCATTCCTCTGAGAAGGATTTTCACTACCTCTTCCTGTGAATACCCAAAGGCCTCTTGCTCCCATTCTTTCCACTGATAAAATCACCCTCTACTGCAGATCCATGAGGTGCACCCCAAGCTTCTCTCAAAACAAAGCCCAAGACTCCCTCCAGATCACCCAGGCAGACTCACTAAGGCCAGAAATGTGTCTGAGCACACTGCATTTAACAATAAACAGGCAGGGGTCCCCAGGTGTAAGCTTCACCAGTGTGTAGCAGGTGTTTTTCCATTGTAGTTGGCAGTTGTGAGACACTTAAAAGTACATCCAGGTCATGATAGATAGTGACACTGGGACTGTCAAGGACAAGGACTCACCAGAGAGTAGGAAATTCATAATAACCCCAAGTCATTGAAGCCACCAGATTTATTGTCATGTGTTTTGTATTTTTACAGAATTTAGAGAAATGGAGTTGACATGTACCTAAGAAATTACTTGCTGATGGGCCCGGTGGGATGGCTCCGTGGTCTAAAGCGCCTGCTTTGGAAAGCTTGGGCAGCTTCAGGGACCGCGGTTCGATCCCCGGCACCACATGCTGCACCAGCCCTGCCCTTGGGGCGGGCTGAGCCAGCCATAAAAATGAGTGAATAAACAAACAAGGGTTCTGAAACAAGAAAAAAATAAATAAAAAAGAAATTATGTGCTGATGTATTTCCTTACCACATGAGCTGATTAAGCCAAAGGCGAACTACCATTCCATCTGCCACTCCAAGGGTTTAATTAAAATATCAAGATACTCTTACCTGGCAGTTCCAAGATGTAGGTCCCAATGACAGTCCCACAGCAAGGTTTTGGCAATGACCAAACCTTGAGAGATTGGTAGAATTTGCACTTGCTACCTAAAAAACAGTTCAGTGGAAAGGATACTTCTAAGTCCACGTGTACATGATTGACTTAAGAGAATCTCAAACTGTTCAGTTCAGTACAAAATGAAAAACATAATGATAACTCCTTTTCATTTATTTTATTTATTTATTTATTTATTTATTTATTTATTTATTTATTTATTTTTATGGCCAGCTCAGCCTGCCCTGAGGGCAGAGCTGGCGCAGCATGTGGTGCCGGGGATCGAACAGCGGTCCCTGCAGCTGCCTAAGCTTTCCTAAGCAGGCGCTTTAGACCACTGAGCCATCCTGCCAGGCCCGATATCTCCTTTTTAAATAATTCCTGTAAATACTCTCCCAGCCTCCAGGCACCAGTGACATCAATTACCACTACCTCTGACTTCACCTGTTTTTCCTCCGGTGCAGTGCAAAGGAGAGATTTGTGTTGGCATCTGAGTACTGCTCCCAAAGAGAAGAATTTCAAAGAGTGAATCAGCTAGTTAGGTGACAATACCTAGCTAATTATAGTGCAGTTTTCCTGACATTTTCTCTGCATAAAAAAAGAAACTTTCATCCTAACTTTATGCTTTCTATTCTATCTGGGAAAAGCTATCAGGGGAAGAACTTTGCTTTCAAGCAAAAGGCAGTCTTTATGCCTAGGAGTTCCTTCCTTCCAGGAACTAGATCTGAGCCCCCTCACCCCACCACAGGGCCACCTCTGGGGCAGGCTGGTCATGTGCTGTACAACTTTAATGGCACTGTTCTCATAGGCAAGTGTGTTACACAATGCACCTGTTACTGGAGCCTGATCTAGCTGTTTGCAGTTTGGAACCCTCAGGAGAAGAGTTGCTAGGAAGGAAATCAGTTTTATTTAAGGACTGGCATTCTGAGAGGATGAGGGAAAGCTGTTGTCTCAGGGCCTTATTTTTAAAAATTGAGGAGTACAAGAATTTTTATAGGAGAGCAAAGAAAGAGCAGCCAACAATATGCAGGAAGGCCTTGTGAGCAGGCTGTGTGCATCCAGGGGAGGTTTTTCTGTTTGTTCTGGCCAGCACGTTGCAGTGGACCGTGGCCTCCTGAGCTAGCTCCTATAGTTCTTTAGACAGAATTACTGTTGTGCAACTTAAACCTCCCAGTGATTTACATGCTTCATGTTGGTAGATACACAGACCTAAAGCGTAAAAGGAGAGCCATGACACATTCTGGTTAACTTGAAGGTCAACAGATGTCCTGGCTTACATAAATCTAAAGAAAGATTATCTGATAATTTCTTAATCATTTAGGCATGGCCTCTCTTTGGAATTTAGAATGTCATTCAAAGGGAGAGGAGATAAGGTTGCAAAAAACAACTGGTGAAGGAGTGGCCACCGTTCCACAGCCTATGTGGCCCCAGGAGACAGGAACCCAACATCACCAGGGCGAGGAACTAAGGAGGAGAGTGGACTCCAGTCGTTCTTTTCAGTCAGAACTTTTCCTAATTATTGATAATTATTTCAATTTAACCTTTTGTCTTCCTTGAAAAGATGAGTTATCTTTAGAGGAATTAATTTTTATCCTAAGTACCTGCTATTTTAAAAGGAAGGAAATAGACAAAAAGTTGGATAAAGGCTTCAGGTACCTTGTAGCTCTTTAAATTCACCCTTGAAAATACATTGCTTGGGGGGCCTGGCGGGATGGCTCAGTGGTCTAAAGCGCCTGCTTGGGAAAGCTTGGGCGGCTTGAAGGACCGCGGTTCGATCCCCGGCACCACATGCTGCGCCAGCCCTGCCCTTAGGGGCGGGCTGAGCCGGCCATAAAAATGAGTGAATAAACAAACAAAGGTTCTGAAAGAAGAAAATAAATAAATAAATAAAATTAAAAAAAAAAGAAAGAAAGAAAGAAAATACATTGCTTGGAATAAAAGGGCTGCTTTTCTTAGAAGTAAGGCTAAAAAGTGTACTTTCTGCTTCCAGTTATTTGTCGGAAAAAGCAGCAGATCTGCAGCATTATGAAGTTCCAGAAGAACCAAGATTTTGCCATTAAAACTGGCATTATATTAACTGTATATACTTAGGTATAAATCAAAGTAAAAATTTTTATTTTCACAAAAAAAGGTTAGTAGAAAATAAATTTATTTAAGTCAGCTCCTACTAATATATCAAAGTAGTATCTATAAGTAGTTGTTTGACCAAGGAAATTATCAGTCATTCATTACATGGTATAATTTTTATTTTGCCCCTTTTTTGAAATTTTATATATTGTCATTATTGTGGATTATCAAATGCAAAAATAATAAAGCAGCCATGTGCAACTGGCTGATCTATCGATTCTTTTTTTCTTTAGCTTGAAATTGGGAGCTCGTCTCTCACTACAGTGAAAATAACTTTATCCAAACTTTACATTTGCAGGACCCAGCAGGATGGCTCAGTGGTCTATTTATTATTATTATTATTGTTTCAGAACCTTCATTTATTCACTCATTTTTATGGCTGGCTCAGCCCGCCCCGAGGGCAGGGCTGGTGCAGCATGTGGTGCTAGGGATCGAACCGAGGTCCCTGAAGCTGCCCAAGCTTCCCCAAGCAGGGGCTTTAGACCACTGAGCCATCCCGCTGGGCAGCTCAGTGGTCTAAAGTACCTGCTTAGGAAAGCTTGGGGGGCTGCAGGGACCGCAAGCGCAGTTCGATCCCCGGCACCACATGCTGCGCCAGCCCTGCCCTCAGGGCAGGCTGAGCCAGCCATAAAAATGAATAAATAAACAAAAGTTCTGAAACAAGAAAAAAAATAAAATAAAATAAAAAATTAAAAAAAAAAACAAACAAATTTTACATTTGCTCTGAGCACCTCACATCCCTTCATCAGTGTTGCCTGAATCAGAGAAGGAAAAAAAAGGTTCCCTGTGTTTGTCATTTTAGGTACGAGATTTGTCTGCCCAGGGCCAGTGATGTAGCTCAGCAGCACAAGCACCTGCCTAGCAAGCAGAGGTTCCAAGTTCGATTCCTGATTTAAAAAAAAAAAAATTGCCCAACAGAGAAAAATGTCCCATGTTCTTCATAGGAGGTCAAAGATTTCCAATCCATTTGGCTTGAGAGAGGATTTTATTTTATTTTATTTTTTATTTTGTGGAACCAGGAATTAAACTCAGGTCCTTGCACTTGCCAGGCAAGCACTTATTCTACTGAACTATCTCCCCAGCTCCCCTAAGAGAAGGATTAATTTAATATACTTTTAATTCTCTGATGTAAGAGAACTCCCACTAAGGCCTGGTCCAGGGCAAAATGCTGTGGACATTGAAGAAAATCTAGCATATTAATCCCTGTGGCCCAGCATCTGTACATGATAGCAAAGACAGGAAATGTAAGAAGAATCCTTGGCAAGAAACAGTAAAATAAATGAATGTTCAGAGGATACCAGGGCTTGTGTGTAATCATCCAACATAAATAATTATGCTTGAAAAAATATAGTTAATTAAAAGTAACTGACTACATAAAAACAGAACAAAACTATGGAATAGCTTTCCTACTCTAATATTAATGTAAGATTCCACATAATGCAAAAGAATTTTTAAAATTCTTTTCATACTGGCAAAGAAGCTATGGAGAGGAAAATTATATTCCCAGAAAATGCCAGGGTAAATGTGCTAACGTTGTTATTGTGTACTGTATTTAAAACAAAGATCTAATTGCTGAAATTTATCATATGACTGGTTATTAAAACCTTGCTAATTTAAAGGTTTAATCATTTGATGCTTTTGTGCATAGTGATTTTTCATAGAAAATACCATGAAAATTTCCGTTTTGTCAGCCTTTGTGTAATTTTTAAGAAACCCTAGCCGTAATTAACATGTGTTAAAGATGTAATTGTATTTATGTGGGCAATAAAAATTCCTCGCTGGGGCTGGGCAGATAGCTCCGTGGCACAAGTACTCCTGCCTGGCAAGTGCAAGGTTGTGAGTTTGAACCCTGGTCCCGCAAAAAAAAAAAAAAAAAAAAAAAATACCTTGCTTTTCTTTTAGGCTGTTCAGTGAAACACATGGGACTGGTGTATACTTGCTGAGCTTAATGTGTGCCCACAGCTGCTGAGTTCATCGTCTTCCCCTCTGCTCATTTAGCACCACGGAGAGCAGGGCAGGGTGGGGTTTAGGAACAGGATTCCTTTAATGATCGGAGAAATTCAGAAGATGTAATCTGATTGACTTCAGCATGAATCCTGGTGCTTGGTGTTGAGCAGTCAGAGATGCGTCCGATAGTCCTCAGGGGAAGACTGGTTTGTTTAAAGAACAAGGAAAAAGGTAAAGAGGTAGAAAACGACCATCACTGCAGAAGAAAAGACTCCCTGGGAGTGATATTGGCCACTCTGGGGGTGCAGTGGGGCGGGGTTGAGGGTAAGCGAGGGAAGGGAGGGGAGCCGCCATCATTTCTCAGTGTGTGAGGCCTTGGGGAATGATAGCCCACTTCAGCATAACTCATAGCTACATCAGCTTTCTCCACTGTGGGGTGATGGGTTTTGTGCTACTTGTAAGACCAAATTGCAATATGAGATAACAGGATTCATGAGAGTAACAGGATGGTCTAATCCCTTGTGTGTTTGTTAAAGTACGACATTATTTCAAAACAAAAGAAACAATATATATAAATCAGTTTACTAGATCACAAGTCAGGAAATATACTCTGTTCAAACTACAACACTGGATGCACAAATTCAAATGGAAGAAGTCAGTACCCCCACCCTTTCAGTGAGGTATTAAGGGACTTAAAGTCCAGTTCTTTGAACAAAAAATTAAAATTAAACTAGTTTGCTTAAGGTCACAGAGCCAGGCTCACACCACACATCTTCTCAATCCCAAAGCATTTTTCAATCCCTTCTTTCATGTCCTACTCTCTCAGCCTACTCCCCAAAAGAGGTTCCTGTGTGCTTTTCCTCCCATACCCATGACCAGTGCAGGATGACTGCCTGGCATAACCAGCTCTTCTCTCTGCAGGTGCAAAGTTCCCCATTAAGTGGACAGCCCCCGAAGCAGCCCTGTACGGGAGGTTCACAATCAAGTCTGACGTGTGGTCTTTTGGAATCTTACTCACAGAGCTGGTCACCAAAGGAAGAGTGCCATACCCAGGTAAGAGCAGAGCACTTGAAGTGAGCCTGCAATGGTGTCAAGAATCTGACTGTAGCCGGGGTGTGGTGGCGCACACCTGTAATCCCAGCACTTGAGAGGCTGAGGTAGAAGGATCAGTACAAGTTTGAGACCAGCCTGGGCTACAAAAGTGAGCTCAAGGCCAGCCTCAACTGCATAGTGGGACCCTGTCTCAAAAAGACAAAAAAAAAGGGCCCAGTAGGATGGCTCAGTGGTCTAAAGCACCTGCTTAGGAAAGCTTGGGCAGCTGCAGGGACTGCGGTTCAATCCCTGACAACACATGCTGCGCCAGCCCTGCCCTCAGGGCAGGCTCAGCCGGCCATAAAAATAAAAACAAACAAACAAACAAAAGTTCTGAAACAAGAAAAAAATAAAATTAAATTAAAAATTCTTTAAAAAAAAAAAGAATCTGACTGTGAGCCAGGCATGGTGGCTCACGCCTGTAATCCCAGCACTTGGGAGGCTGAGGCAGGAGGATCAGTGTGAATTCGAGACCAGCCTGGGCTACAAAAGTGAGCTCAAGGCCAGCCTGAACTACATAGTGAGACCCTGTCTCAAAAAGACAGAAAAAAAAAAAGAATATGACTGCGAGAGCTGCCTTTCTAAGCCCCAGACTCAGCTTTCTGCCACACAGGAGTTTGAAAAACATGAACAGGTATTTAGCCAGAGAAAAGCAGAGCAAGAGGCCACCATGATGCACCTGGCAGGAGGAGTGTGGTTAGCAGCCAGGAGGAGCACTTCAGTCCACACCCGGGATTGCTTCTGTCTCGGTCAGAGCACTCAGTGTGGCCCCCAGAGCAGAAATGACACTGGCAGAGCTGCTGCCCGCATGGAATTGGCAGACGTGTCTGGAAAGAGAAAAGCGCCTGCTGCTTTTTAATCACACGGTAGCACCGACCCGAGGAGTGAACCTGGTAGGAAGATGCCAGGACCTGTCCTGTCTGCAGGGTCCTGCTCCAGATGGCTGGAGAGCAGGGGCACATGGGGACAGTGCAGAGGCTGCTCGCTGCCTGTTGCTCACAGTTAGAACACACAAGAGCAAGACGAGGGGAATAGGTCTTTAGTTAGGTCCCTGAATTATCAGAGTCATGCTTTCCAGAGACATCACGGGTTGAGGTTATCCATGCTTAAATGCATTAATTTAGACAGCTGGAGACATAAAGAATACTTGTGCCGCTTCACTGCCACACTTAGTGGTTACAGCATGGAGACGATCTGCTTTTTGAAATGTTAAGGACATATTTTTTAGTTACTGTAGTGAAGAAAGAACACAGCTCTCCCTCAGTCCCTGCTAAAAATGGAGCTTTAAGAAAAAAAAACACACAGTGATAGAAATAATAGTGGAGATTAATGAGGAATGTAGGTCTCTCGCAAATCCTGGGTCTGTAATCCTATCTTTGCAGTCACAGGAGCCCGTGAGAGCCAATTAACATGTAATCCCTTTTGTTCATTTTGTGTGATTGTTTCTGGTCATCATCAGAGAACCCAGGGAGGAGCCTGGACAGAGGGCCTCACCCGGGCTGGGACAGCAGGACAGCAGGTTGGCACGCACAGGAAACAAACACAGTCCTGTCTGTGCAGGCCCAGCACCAGGCATTCGCAGATGCAGAGGAAGTCAGTCTTATTGACGCTGTGTTGGCTGCAGCTTACACCAGTGAGCAGACTCAGGAACAGCCAACCAGCACAGAAGAAAGGGCTGCCCTGGAGGGCTGCAGCCAGCATGGGGGGCAGGATGCACCAGTCTCAGGATTTTGAAGATGAGAAGGAACCTCTTTATTGTCTGCATTTTGAGCTAATTTCTTCCTGGTTTCCCTAGGCTTAAAATCATGCGGTGTGTTAAATGCAGGGAAGTAAGGGGTAAAGGTTAATGTTATTTTGTGTTCCTGTAAAACCTCTCCTTCAAGTAATACAAAGCTGCCTTTTGTTTCTTGAGGTCACACAGAGAAGCCAAGACAAAGGGGTGGAAGTGGAGGACTCAGAGGAGGAAGGCAGGTGTACTTCAGAGAGAGGCTCTTACCAGGCGGGAACTTCATATAAAGAAAGTGGCCCCATTCTCAGCTGAAATAGGAATTCATTCATTCATTCAGCCTCTCTTCTATCAGCCTGAACTGTGCCAGGCATTTGCTCCACCTGGGAAATAGTACAGCTCAGTCTCAGTCCTGCAGGGCACTGTTTTAGGGGACCGAGGGAAAAGAATGAGCAAATAATCAGTGTAGACCCTAAGCTCATAAAGCTCACAGTCAGGCCAAGCATGTGTCAGCTCCAGAAAAGAGCCTTTTTTGTTACTTTTTAAAAAATCATTTATTTATTTACTTACTTACTTACTTGGTACAGGGTCTCACTACAAAGCTCAGACTCAAAATGATCCTTCTATCTCAGCCTCCCCGGTGCTGGGATTCTGAGTATGCACCACCACACCCAGTTTCCGTGGCTAGTGTGGTGTAGGCTGATGTGGCATGCAGTACTGGGTATCAAACCTGAGTCCGTGCACTTGCCAGGCAGATGCCGTCTGCTGAGCTATCTCCACAGCCCCTCTTGTGACTTTTTATTATTAGAAGAAGGCCTTCTAAAGGTAGAGATCACTTGAGTTTAACCCTAATGCTCTTAATGGGGCTGGGGCGCCTGCCTCAGGTACCTGTAGACAGCAGGGATCTTGGAGGGCTTCCACTGAGAGCCCAAGAATGGTGAAGGCGTGTGAAGTAAGACTGAGCCCAGTGCATTGTGCCTGCTGACACCTGCTAGTGGCTGCTGATGCACCCTGGGCTTGGATGGCTGCCCCAGGCCAGAATGACAGTGGGGCCAGAGGCTTTGTGAACAAGGCAAAAACAAGACCCTGGAAGGAGTAGAGTGGAAACCCAGGGAAGCCTGATGCATGAGAAGGCACCAACTTGTAGGACAGAGTCAGTTCCAGGAGCCTCAAAGGAGTCTGAGAAAGAGGGCAAATGAGGTGAAGCTTGGGAGACATTCAGGAAAGGGGAGCAAGAGCTGGAAGGTTTTTGTGTTCGTTTGCTTGCTCAAGTTTTTTTTAGGCAGGGTTTCACTCTGTAGTTCAGCCTGGCCTTGAACTTGTTAGTGATTCTCCTGCCTCAGCCTCCTGAGTGCTAGAATTATAGACATACACTAACACGCCTGGGGAAAGAGCTGTTTGTGAAGAGCCCAGTGCACTGCCCTAGGGAAACATTGGGTCCCAACTGGTTGACAGTGGTATCCTAGGAATTGTATCAGGGAAGGGAGGTGATACAGGGTGCTGTTCACCACCGAGAAGAGTGGTGTCCAGGGCTGTTTCCTAACCCTGGGTACATACATGCTCAGTCACTTTGCTTTTATGGCACTGTGGATTGAAAACAAGGAGTTTACACTGAGCTGTATTCCAGTCCTTTTCATTGTTTTTATGGGGAGACAGAGTCTTGCTGAATCACCCAGGCCGGGCTTGAATCTGCCGACCTACTACCTCAGCCTCGCACATAGCTGGGATTACAGGTGTTCATCACCACACCCTACTTGGTTTGCTTTTTTTAACAGCTATAATCATGTGTAATTCACTTTCTGGCTCTGAAAGAAAATTCTTCTGTACGAGAGACACTTCTTTAGAGGATAGCAGCTGGAGGATTATTACCTGTGTAGAGGATCACTGTTCCAAGGAGGAAGAGGTTCCTTAAGCTTTCTCCAGATGTCCTCGTAGGGAAAGAACCTTCCTCTATGTTCTCGCTGGTGGTTGGTGTGGCCAGCTCAACAGGCGTGTGCTCAGGGGTTACCTCCCCCACTCTCCAGACTTGCATCCTGGTACTGCTGTGCAGACACCTAGAGCTGCCCACCAAGGACCTCCCTCTGTCTTACGTTTCATACAGTAATTTCTCAGCTGGTTACAGTACCTTTTCAAGTAATTCTGTTTTTCAAGAATGGTAAGTGGTTGTATAGTTTTCTGAGTTCTACGCCACCCAAGACAGGCCCTCTGTCCTCCTCCCATCACATGGAAAAGGCCTTTGGGAGGGGAGATGAAGGTGGGGGAGGGGAGCTCCTTATTAGTCACTTCTGTGAAAGCTTCCTGGGCATTTCTGCCTGGCATGAACGCCAGGCTACAAGTGAGCCTCAGAGCAGGAATGTAGGTGGAGCGTGAGGTGTGACTGGACACAGGGCAAACAGATTAGTGGTCAGCGTGCCATTGGCTTGGCTGGTTAGTTAGCACGTTTCATGAAAGGAATGGATAAAAAGGAAGGAAAGGAAAATAACCCCAAACTGAGCCAGAGCCTTGAAACCAAAGAAGAAATGTAGAAGTGTGGTGCTGCAGTTAGCAGAGACCGCGCAGCGGGGTTGCCACACCTTACCAAGGAGGCCTGCTGCTCCACACTGTGGCAGAGGTGGACGGCCATCCAGAGAACAGCTTGTGCCCCCTCACCACAGCAACCGGACCTGATTGCTTTCTCAGCACTGCCGCCCAGCTTGTTCTTCTGTATGCCAGGGATTTGAGCCATTCTTTGCATGAAAATTAGCTCTGATTTTATACTGATAAGCTGTCACATAGGAGAAACAAAAGCATTTAAGTAAAAGCAGTTTCCTGGGGTTAATGCAGAAGTCAGTTGCACATTTTAACATCATTTCATCTTCAAAACCTCTCTCAAACCCTTTCCCTCTATGCCTTCCCACCTGTGCCTATGTCAAGCTGTCACCCACCTGGTCAGTGATCTTTTGGGATGTCCTATTGGCAGACTGTCCCTGCCACCCCTCCACCACCATGACACTGTTGTCAACACCAGCAGAACTGTTAGGTTTGAGAACACAAACTGGTTACCTCACTCTCCTGGTTTAAAATGTTCAGGGCTTCTGTTTGCCTCTGGCATTAACTCCAGAGCCTTCTTTTCATGTATCTTTCCTAGGTCTTTAACTTCAGTCATCTTGCACTTATTTACTGAACAACTACCATATGCCAAGTGCTGTTCTAGGCACCAGGACTGGAGTAGCAAACTGACATGAAAATTCCTGCCACTGAACTTTTCTTCAAGGAGACAGACAATAAATAGACTATATTAGATACTGGCTGGTAGTAATGGATAGGGAGAAAATAAAATGAAGGAATGTGAATACATTGGGTAAGCATGGTGAGAAAACCACACTAAGAAGGTGCCCTCCAATTGCACACCCAAAGGAAACCAGGCTCAGAGCAGGCAGGTGTCAAGGGCGAGGCTGTGTGCCCATGGCAGAATGCAAGGGTCATGATGGCTGGAGCACAAGGAGGCCCCTCGACGACCAGATATGGCCTCCGGTCATTACTGAGGGAGACAGACACTAAACAAAAATAAAGTGTATTGGACATTGGTCATTGTTAGGACTTATGCTATTGCTCTTCGTGAATGGGAAGTAAGGGACCCTGAGCAGGAGAGTAACAAGATCAGACTTATAGTAGCTCCCTGGAACATGCAAGTCTCTCTTTTGCCTGGCATCCCTCAAAGCCTATCTAAAATAGCAGCTCCTTTGTGTGGCCTTCCCTATGCCCAGGCCAAGTGGGTTGCACCTTCTGCTTGCTTCTGTGACACCTGGCAAATTTCTATCAAAGTACACATGTGGGAAAATTTCCCAGTAGCTCTTCCACCTGTGAGAAGCAACTCTTTACATGTTCCCAATGCCCACCATAGTGTCGGTCTCATAGTAGACTCTATAAGTCAGTGGTTCTCAACCTGTGGGTCACGACCCCGGTGGGGGTCGAATGACCAAAACACGGGGGTTGCCTAAAGCTATTCCAAATCATAACTGTAGCAAAATTACAGTTTTGAAGTAGCCACCAAAATTATTTTTTGGTTTGGGGTCACTGCAACATAAGGAACTGTATTGCGGGGTCACGGTATTAGAAAGGTTGAGAACCACTGCTATAAGTGTATAGATGGGTGGGTGGATGGATGGATGGATGGATGGACAGATGGGCAGATAAGAAAGAAAGAAAACAAATGTGAATAAATCTATGATGCTCTTGGGACAGAAACTTTAAATTCAGACTGTAGTTAACAAAGCCTTTTAATTCCAGCCCATCATCTTCACACATAGATCAAATGTATATTCTCCCAGCTGTTAGGTAGCCTCTGTCCTCAGAGTTTTTCTGGGAAATGGACACCATGTTCCAGTGCCATTCTAGGGAGTATCCTGGCCATGCTGCACCCTGGCCTTTAACAGAATTCCTGCTCTCATGTGTCTGGCATATAGGAAAGTAGGAATGCTCTCTGGAGTAAGTATTCATTTATGCATTTGAAGCTCTTTGACATCTTTCAACAAGTGACAGCTGCTTGACTTTTTTGAATGCATGTAGTCACTTGATAATGACGTAAAGATGTGCAGGAAAAGAGTGAAGTAGGAACACATTCCTTAATGAACTGCAAGACCCACCACAGTGTTCCTTTGGCCATAGAGCCCTGAACTGTAGACATAGTGTCCCTAGGCCCGACCTACTGATAGAACTGATGTCCCATGCAGTGAGATGTTAGGACTCTAGGCAGAAGGATGACCAGCAGCCAAAACTTCTGACCTTAGCTTGGGGTGCAAGATCTTCTGTCCGTGCTGCCCTATCCACAGCCCCTGGATTTTCCTTCACCCCACAGTGTTCTTCTGATGGTGCATCCTGCCTAGAATGCACAAAAGTCATGCTGTCACCGATTCTCCTGACCAGTGGGGCTGGCTGATGAGCCACAGAGAGAGGACAGCACGGGTGTGCACAGGGCAGCCTGGGAGGACCATCCTACATCATTGTTCTTCCCTCTTAGCTATGTAGATCCCAGCCTCTGTCAGCCACTCCTGCCCTCTTTATCACTTCCTTTTTGGGACAAAGGGATTCTTGATCCTGTATTATCAATTTTTGATGATCTTTAAGCTTAATTTTTAAAACTCTGGTGGTTACCTGTTAAGATGGGCAAAAAAATCAAAGTTCGTAATTATTGTGTCTTCTCAAGATCAGTCCTTTATTTTCATCTGTACTGTTGATCAGCATCTCTCTGTGCCTGATTTTTACTTCAATATTATACCATCACCTGAGCACCCCTAGGTAACGGGAGCGCAGGCACTCTGGCACTGTAAGCACATGTGATTGCACCGGGCCTGCTGTCAGCTCCAGTTCCTTCCTGCAGCACCCACAGCCCAGGAACCAGGCCTTCCGTGTGAGAGCCCCAGGCACCTCACACGGAAACCCTCATGCACAATGTTGTGCCACTCCCTGTCCCCAAAAAGCTGTTTGCAAATGAAATTTATTCATTCACATGGACAAAATCTAGATTTGTATAGCCCATAATCAAACCCAGAAAAAAACATGAACAGAAAATAATTGAAACTCCTGATATGAAGTATGACCCTTTGGAGGTCCGAACAAGAAAGCTGTACGAATGCAAAGCGATAAAACACTCTTCTTCGAAGCATGGAGCACATTTTCTCAAAGAACTGAAGGCAAAGTGAATGCTGAGGCATTGTGCTGACAAAGGGAAAAACTGGGTTCACGGGAAGCTAAGCCATCTGCAGAGAGGTGCAAAGTCCAAAGTCAACTAGTTCAGTGCTCGGCCACTACAAGCAATTTTGAGTCCCATGCTCAAAAATCTGAAAGAAAAGAGGTGAGGAAGAGGGAGCTCATGTGCCATGCAAAGGAGAGGACTGGGGGCCTGTGAAGAGGGAGGAGGGGAGCCAAGGCACAGTCAGCATTTCAAAGCGCATGTTGGGAACACGACCTCTAAGGCTTGCTGCAGGAAACCGGAGAGTGAATCAGGAAAGATGATCTAGCCAAGAAGTGAGTGCAAGCCACGCTGACGTCTCACCCGCAGGAACCTGGGCAGGCCCACTGGAGATGGTGCTAGAGTGCGACTGTCTCCAAAAGTAGAGAAGCCAATGTGACAGGAAGCTCCCACGGGAGAAGGGTTTATTGCTTCATTTTAGCTTTAGAATAATGAGCAGACTAAAATGCATTTTTCTGAAATTTTTATAGTAAATACAACTTTCAAAGTTTTTATAGCAGATAAAGCTTTTTTAAATTTATCTTTTTTTTTTTTTTTTTTTTTTTTTTGCAGAACCAGGGATTGAACTTAGGCCCTTGCCCTTGCACTTGCCAGGCAAGCACTTATTCTACTGAGCTATTTCCCCAGCCGAGAAGGCTTCTTAAAAAATATTGATACAATCCACTTAATTGAGCTAATGTTTATAAGCAACTAGCCCAAACCTTGCTGAGTAGATGCATTGCATTTGGTGCTCAGGTTGCAGGCCTCGGGTCAGCCTATGTGGGGAGGTGGTGGAGAGAGAGCCAGTCTTGAGAGCGAGAGTCTCACCCTGCTTGTCGTTGTCTGCCAAGTGCAGTGTTGAATATCCCACTTCCCTGGCAAAGCTGGCACTGGTATGTTTCTCCTTGGCCTGGTGCATAGAATTGCTCACATATGCTCCCTACACTGGGTAGAAGGCATAGAAAGAGAAAGGCGAGGAGCAGAGAGTAGGAGCAGGGTGCTGATGAGAAAGCAGAGGTGACATTGTGGCTCAAGTTGCCACATCTGCTGTGTCCAAGCCTTGAGCTGAGCATTGGAAAAATAGGCTTGACCCAAATGGCCAATTAAAGTTTCCATTGGCAGAGACTGAATAGGAGGTTTTTTTAAGGGCAGTACTTCCATTTGAGTAGTTTTGTTTTTAATGAAATGAAGCAGTTACTGACATTGGCTCCCCAGAGCCACGGGAGAGTGATTCATTAAACTCTGCAGTGCCATTTTGGACACAGTCTCATTGCCAGATTGAAACCCTAGGAGGCCTTCCGGGGGGTGTGGTCACCACCGGAAGGGTCTGTCTTCTCTGAGGAGCTTCAGGCCTTCTGCCTGCCTTTCCTCCTACCCCTGGCAGGATCGGGGACCAGAGACCTTCCTACACACTCAGATTCCTTAATTTCTGTAATATTATGAAACTAAAGATATTAAACAGGCAGCAGAGCCTGTGCTCCAGAGAATGCCAATCCTGATGTGTGATTACACTTTTTTCCCTGACCTTTCTGGGCTGCGTGGGCTGAAGAAGCTGCCATCTCTTGTGCCAGGGCTTCCCAGCCAAACCCTCAGGAGCAGATGTGCTACCGAATCAGACTTTGTTTCGAAAGTCAGCGAAATGCAGAGACTGTACGTTATATGACACCCCGGGAGAGTGTGCATGAGAACAGGCAACTGCCTCCCGTCACAGCAAGCTTGTAGCCAGCACAGATCCGTTTTGCAGCCAAGTGACTTACGAAAACTTGGTGGTTTTCGGAACTTGTTGGACTTCAGAGTAGTGGAGAAGGAAACGCTGGGCAATCTTGCCCTGGCTGGCAAGAGCTCAGCTGGACAAGGCTGCCTTTTACCACTCCCCCCCGCCCGCCCCCTCCAGACTGCCTGGGTCTTGAGTTTTCAGGCTGTGGAGGAGGGTGTAAAAGTCAGAGGTGTCGAGCCTGTGGCACACACCCTGCAGCAGGTTGTTGGTATGGATGGAAGCTCTAAAGCTTAGCCAAGACTGGTGTAAGCAGCTACAGGGCTGCTGCTGTCCCTTTCTAAACAAAAACTCTGGGATTGAAGGAGGCCTGTGAAGATGCATACAGCCTGAGGCAGCTTCCTTGCCTTTGTCACACCTCTCTGTCTAAAACAAAGGGTTTTCCTGGCCCGCATGCAAAGCTATTATATAGCAGTTGTATTGAAAGGTACTGCATTTTACTAGAAATAGTGTGTAGGTTTTATTGCCTCAAGAAATTATAATGGAAGCTGGACCTGGTGGTACACACTTGTGATCCCAGCACTCCGGAAGCTGAAGTCAGAGAATTGCTATGCGATTGATGCTAGCCTAGGCTACAAAAGGAGTTCAAGGCCAAGGCCAGCCGGAACAGCACGGCAACACCCTATCACAAAAAAAAAAAAAAAAAAAAAAAGGAAAGAAAGACCAGCAAAGACAGACATTATAATAGCACAGGGTAAGATATTATCCTTAAAAAAAGAAAGAAAGAAAAAGAAATTATCCTAAAAAGGCTTGAATAGCAAGTAACTGATACATCCATGGTTTGCAGCCAGAAGGAACCAGGATACCGCAGCTGAAAAGTGCAGCACAGGAGAAGGGACCTGGCTACACGTTGAGAAGTCTGCATGCCTCCTTCCTGGGCAGGCAAGGTTCTGCTCTATACTACACACCTCAGCCCAAGCCAGCAGGGCTCTGGCTAAAGGCTGCCTTCTTTCCCTAAAATTTAAAGGGAGCTACACACATAGGTTGTGTTCTCCTGTGGGTGCCAGTCCTGAGAGACAGTAGAAAATCTAAGTGTGTGTATGGCTTGAAATCAGAATCTTGGTTTTGTGGATTAACTGGGTCAAAAGTTGAAGAAAGAGTAGCCAAAGCATACAAGGTCTTGGCAGGAAGAAGGCAGAATGTGATATAGCGGGAAAAGAAGGGGAGAAAATGGAGAGCAGTGCCTGGCTTTTGTAGGAAGGGGTCAGGGAATGGTATTTTCTGTGCTGTCCAGAAGGCCACAGCATGGAGCTGTGTTCCAAAAGAGCTGGTGCTCTCCGAGGTGCCCATACACTGAGCACCCGGATGCATCACCCAAGGAAGTTGTCCGGAAGTGTGGAGGCCAGGACAATGACAGATGTTGTCACTGGCTGGCATCATTTGGGACCACAGGCGCTGGAGACACTACCTCCTCATCAAAGTTACTAAACCACACGGTACTTGAAGGGTGGTCGCAAAGCTAGACAGTGCTCAACCATGCTAGCAAGATAGCAGCTCCCAGAGAGCAGGGTAGGAGATTACCTAGGCCTGAGAAAAACTGATGTGTGAAGTCCAGAAATGGACCTTACGGAGACTCTAACCAGTATGCTTTCATTCCATGGAGCATTCAATGTGTTGTTTGGGGGTTGTTTTCAGTCTGGTTTATTCCTTTCTTTTTGTCTGCTTAACTAGAGTATTATTTTACATGCAATAACATTGAGTTGTAATTTTAAGAACACACAAGTGAGTTTCAGCAAACCCATCACCACACACATTCAATTGAAAAGGGGTGCAAGGCTGGCCAGCAGACTGAAGTGCCTGCCTATGTAGATGCACGGACAGGGATTCAATCCCTGCCATACCTTGCTGATCCTGCCCCCAGGGTGTGTTCAAACAGCAATTGAGACTGGTGTGGTGGCTGCACCTGTAATCCCAGTGCTTGTTGGCTGAAAACAAGAGGATCACTACCAGTCCAATCTGTGTTGTGAGACTCTGTAGACCCTATACGAAATATACTTTAAAAAAAGAAAAAGAAGCCAGGGAGATAGCTCAGTGGAATAAGTGCTTGCCTGGCAAGTGCAAGATCCTGAGTTCAATCCCTGATACCAGCAAAACAAAACAAAAACCAGAATGTGAGAAAAAAAAAGAAAAAGAAAAAGTGGGCAGCAGACCACCATCCATAGGCCAGGTCTGCATCCCTGCCTGGTTTTGTTTTATAATTTTCTCAAGGGTTATGAAAAAGAAGGCAAACACTGCATGCAGTCCAGAATGCAGAGATGCTCACTACTGCCTTTTGCAGGCATCTGCCCCCCCCTTCACAGTTCCCTCTGACCCTGAGCAGGCAGCCCCTGCTTCTACCTGGCAGGCAGCAGTTGCTTTCTATCAGTGCAGTTTTCTGCCTTTGCTAGGATTTCAGATGACTGAGCTCATGTAATATGTTGCCTCTGTGTCTGGCTTCTCTCAGAACGGTTTTGAGATTCATCATCAGGTTTCCGCATGAGTGAGTCGTGCATTCCTGGGTTGGTCTGCAGGGCTGTGGCTTGCCATGAAAGGCAGCCTTGGGTGTGGTGAAGGCCTCCCCTGTTCTCACCACATGCAGGCCCAATGTAGAAGAAAGGGGAGCTCCAGAGGTAGCAGCCAGGGCCCGGGCCTACTCTCACTGCCCCTGTCTTCACAGGTATGAACAACCGGGAGGTGCTGGAGCAGGTGGAGCGTGGCTACCGGATGCCCTGTCCACAGGACTGCCCCATCTCTCTGCACGAGCTCATGATCCACTGCTGGAAAAAGGACCCCGAAGAGCGCCCCACTTTTGAGTACTTGCAGAGCTTTCTGGAAGACTACTTTACCGCCACGGAGCCCCAGTACCAGCCTGGGGAAAACCTGTGAGAGCTGGGTCTGCAGAGGCCTTGTCCCAGAGGCTCCCCGCCCCTACCCATTAGCTTTCAATTCTGTAGCCAGCTGCCCAGCAGTGAGAACCGTCCAGGATCAGATTGCATGTGACTCTGAAGCTGATGAACTTCCATGGCCCTCATTAATGACATTTGTCCCCAAATCCAAACCTCCTCAGTGAAGCATACGAGACAGAATCTTGTTATTTCTCAGACTTTGGAAAATGCATTGTATCGATGTTATGTAAAAGGCCAAACCTCTGTTCAGTGTAAATAGTTACTCCAGTGCCAACGATCCTAGTGCTTTCCTTTTTTAAAAATGCAAATCCTATGTGATTTTAACTCTGTCTTCACCTGATTCAACTAAAAAAAAAGTATTATTTTCCAAAAGTGGCCTCTTTGTCTAAAACAATAAAATTTTTTTTCATGTTTTAACAAAAATCAATCAGGACAGGTGTTTGGTTTTTTTTTTCTTTTTTTATAAATATGAATATATATAATATATATCCCTGTAGATATACCATGTGGGTGCTATGTGGAGCCATGGTCAGCCTGGGCCTTGAAGCCATGAGACACAGAGGGAGGATTTTACCTGCATTGAAGCACTGGTGTTACTTGGAAATCCAGCAGCCTCATTTTTTGGTTTTTACAAAGCATGATTGCTTTTTATTTTTCTTTTTGTTCATTTAAATTGCACTTCTTGTGTTCACAACTACAGTAGGTAGTTATTACTTTGACTCTTTTCAGAAATGCTTGAGCTGAGTTCAGAGGTTCTATAACCAGTATTTGCTCCAACTTGCTTCAATTTGTTTTTAAAACTTGAAAGCAAGCGTATTTAAGCAAGCGTCTAATCTTGCCCAGAGAACTGGAAGATGGATACCACACAAACTTCTTGTATAAGAATACGAATGCCGAAATGTTTCAAATGTTTTTCTTTTATTTAATAAATCTTGTAACTACATTTAAATGGTCTAAAACCCATAGCATTGTAGTCATAGCAACCTACTAAACTTTCTCATGCAATTAAAATTGATGGGGAAGGTGGGGGGTGGGATTGTACATGTCCCATTGTAAAATAAGTGTTTTAAATGTCCTGTACCACAATGGATGACTTTATATGTTTAAGAGTTCAGTGGAATAACTATGCACTACTTTACATTTCATGGGGATGCACAAAAAACGTATTACATTTTTAGTTGCTGTTTGTATCAACCTTGAATTACATGTTTAACAACAACAAATCAAAAATGAGATTTCTATTGAGTTTTTAATACCAACTAGCAGCCCTGGAGTCTTAACTCTTTTTTTGTTACGATTTATTTGTGAGTTTACATTTTTAAATTGTTTAACTTTCTTAATTTAGTAATTAAAAAGAAAGCATTTTACATTTGAATTTTTTTTTTTTCATTTGTTTAAATCAAAAGATACTCTGGTAGTTCTGTGGCTTCTCTGTCCCACACCAAATGGTCAGGAGTCACCTGGTGCATTTAGCTATCATGCAGTGATTTCCAAAGGACAGAAACTTTCAAAGCCTCTGAAGATGCCTCCCCCCACCCAACAGGTTGGGCAGCTTTCTAACTCATTCAGAGGATTCCTAAAGCAAGACTAAGCATATCTTAACATTTTCATTTATCACACTTTCTGACTGGAATTTGCTGTGTCCCATTTTTAGGTGAAAGAGGCAATTACAAGAAGTAATGTTTGTGATGGAATCATGAGCATATGTCCAAGTGGCTCTGCTTCTCTATGGAAGCTGCAGCACCGGGAGAGACCCAGGTGCCTCCCAGAGGGCTGTGGGTGAAACCAGCCAACTGTCCAGGCCATTATGCCCACTGGCAGCTCTGGGGCCTTGAGCCACCCCCAGGCTCAAGGCAAGCAGCTGGCCTCAGCCTGTCTGGAGAGGAGGGGTTGGGTGAGATTGGCTCTTAGTTTCCTATAGCTCTAATAGCCTATGATGTCACATGGGGACACATGAAGAAGATAGTGTTATTGTTGTTAAAATAACCTTTATATTTAGAAAGGATTTCCAACATTTGAAGAGACTAAAAAAAGTAAAACAGATTTTTCTGGTTAGCCAAAACATGATGATATTATTTTGGTATTAATACTATTACTAAATTGATAAAAATGCCACAATCTTATTACATATGATTTTTATCACATTATTGGACAAGTCACTAACACATTCTTGAAGATTTTTAAACATAAGTTTACTTCTAATCTTTTCACCCCACTAGGGATGGATAATTTGCAAATATTCTCTAGAGCATTTTTGTTTGTGTTTTGACTCATTCAAAAAACAAAACAAACAAACAAAAAAAAAAAAACCTTGTTTTAAACAGACATTTTCTAAGAAAATAAGGTTTTCAAGCCAAAGAATAGTGTGCTGGGCTGTTCTGAAATGCTGACAACGGGGTTGCTGAGTGAGACTGAAAAGAAAGCATAAATGCAAAGAAATGAGAAAAGTTCGAAGTTTTTAAAGAGTTTTTTCTTCCAAAAAAGTAAAGTGCTTTCAAGAGTCCATATGGAAGTCACCTCCAAGGAGCCCCACCGCCTCCCAGGAACCCTGTGTCCCTCACTCACTATAGAAGTTCAGAGCAGGGCAATCACATTCCCTGGCCAAAGTCCCCTTGTTATGAAGAAAGTTAGCAGCTGGTGTCAGGTAGTGCTGAAACGTGTTTCATAACCTGCTCCTGAGTAAGTGTGCCCTGTTCCCTCAGGAGAACCACCACTGGGCACTGGTGCTGAATGGAGAGCCTCTCAGATCAACTGTTTCTTTAAAACTCAAATAATGAACCTATTGGAAAAGACTGCTCATGAAGGCCGGGCATCATAACCACAACAGGAACATTCCATTCACCCCATTCTGGTTGCAGCTTGTGCCATCCCCACAGGTTGCTTCAGTCACAATGTGTACATGGCAAGGAGGACCAAAGCCGCTCTAGTTGTGGATGCCCAGTGTTGCCGTGTCTGGGTGTAGACCAGAAAGACTCATTTGGCTCTGCTGTGGCTCAAGAGGAAGTTGGTGTTTTCAGGAGAAAAGCAAAGGCCTTGCCTAAAGGCTCCTTCAGACACAGCCATGCTACTGCACATTTCCTGACAACAACACAGGTGTGTATCCACCTTGAGAAGGACAAGAGGCCTCCTGGGGCTAAAGCTCGTCAGCAGAGGATTTTCCTAGTAGCACTGGAACTGTGAGATTTTATCTGCAAGTCCCAAGGGGCCTTAACAATTTTTGCCATATTAATGGGAATGGTTCTTTCAGAATATTGAAAGCAGATGAGGTTTTTAATGACTTGCTGACCATTATACTAAAGTCCATTGTAAAGGGGATGACACCTATATATTTGTCATATAGACCAGAGAACCTCGGTGAACAAGACAGGCATCCTCACAGATTTATTTGATTAGCATGGTGTTTGACTCATTTGTTCCTGAAAGGTTTTGCAATGGACTTAGATATATATTTTATTGGCTTTCTTACTGTTGGGTATTGTGATGTTAAAATTCAGTTAGACTATCAAGAACATCTGCTGAGAGGAAGATAGGGAAAGAGGGAGAAAAACTACCTTTGATTTTGGAGAAAGAAAAGAAACCTCAAGCAAATTTTGATTCCAAAAGCAATATGGTAGGATATATACTATTACTAAAGCATTATTAATTATGCTGTTATTCTCAATAATTGGTTAAGAACTGGGGCTGGGGAAGGGGCTAGGGAGATAGCTCCATGGCACAAGTGCCTGCCTGGCAAGTGCAAGATCATGAGTTTGAACCCCAGTCTCACAAAAAGAAAAAAAAAAAAAAAAGAAAGAAAGAAAGAAATTGGTTAAAACTATCGGTGAGTGTAATGAAATAATAGTACTTTTAATATCTCTGAAATGTAAAAGGAAGTTTTCCTAATAAACTAAATCACGCCTTACTGTTTTGCAACATGCAAAATATCCAGAATCCCACAGGGGAGCTAAGGATGTATCTCAGTGGTAAGGTGTTTGGCTTCAATCCTCCAGCATCACAAAAAACAATAATTTTGAGGCTGGAAATAAAAATGAGTGACTTTTCAGTGCATCAGGAATCATCCTAATAACATTATCAATGACAAACTACTGCTCTCCCAACAGCCAGAACACCATGCTTCTTCTGAATACTTGTATCACTTAAAATTGTGTATTCGGTACCATGGATATAGTTAATAATACTGCCCTCCTTGGAGTGTTTCCCTGCCAGACTGTCTCGTCAAGAATAGAAACTGCCTGTCTTGTTGCCTTCTCCTGGCACCTAGGCCAATGATGAGTTTATGGCAGATGGGACGATGGATCAGTGCTAAACAGATGCATATCGTCCAGTGGATGAATGGTTTACCTTCGAAGGACACATCTGCCTAAGAACTTACTAAGCACCTGGATTTACTGCCCACTGCCCTCAGCACTAGCCCTGCCCATTGTGAGTGTGTGGTCACCAGTCTTCGGGATGGGATGTAAAGGCCCCATCTGTAGCCAGAAGTGAACACCACTGATACTTTCCCCAGAACTCATCCTAACACCAGTGTGGGTAAACCCATACCTCCTAGAAGCTAGGGATTGCATGGAATAAGTGACACTAAATGATACATAGCCTTACAATGACTTTGAGGTCTCATTTTGGCTTGGTAATTTTATGGAAACTTGACATTCCACTCCCCACGGCAGCCATCTTTGTGTTCATGTAAAATTACTTGCCCAGACCATCTGGCTGTACGATGTGCTCAGCCTGTGGCTTCAAGTGGTGCTGACACAGTGCTGCCTGACCAGGGAAGTTCCCGTGGCCCTTGGAGCCCTGGGAGAAGCCCCATCCATAAAACCTTTCTGCTGAGGTGGGGGAGGTCATGTTGGTTGCAATTAATTCTCTTACCTCATTTCGTTTTCACCTGGGAGAGAACAGCAATTGACGGTTGACCATGGGACAGGGCATTTGCTGATAGGAAGGCGGTGGAAACAACCCAGAGCCACCTGAAAGTGGAGGCCTGGTCCAGGCAGCCTGCTTCGCCACTATGCAGCAAGTGGGAGCAGGAAGGCTATAGACACTGGACCAGGAGGAAGAGAGAAAAGCCTGGAGGAGAGGAACCTTCAGGAATAATAGAACTGTGGATACATGTAAGAGTGAACCATTCATTCCTTATTACAATTAATATCCAAAACTCCCCCAAAGGGGCCGGGGAGATAGCTCTGTGGCACAAGTGCCTGCCTGCCAAGTGCAAGGCTTTGAGTTTGAACCCCAGTCCCGCCAAAAAAAAAAAAAAAAAAAAAAAATCCCCAAGGGCCTCATGTGCTCATAGGCTTTGCTTTTGGAAGATGACTGGATGAGAGGGTGGGATGGTGGACTGGCTCCTCGGGAGAGGCCTGGCAGAAGAGGCAGGTCTCTAGGGCCAAGGCCCTGATGGTCCCTCCCCCAATCTCCTGCCTCCGCCCTCTGCTTCCTATCTGCCATGCTGTGAACAGCTGTCCTCTGCCAGGCCCCAGTGCCATGCTGTTCTGCCTTGCAGCCCCCTGACTATGAAACAAAAACGGTAAATTGTGCGGGTCAAGTATTATACCTCGGCAACAGTGGCGTGACTATGGCACTCCTCCCCTAGACTTCTGAAGCAGATTAGCACGGCCTAGAGCCTGTACTTAGCACCACAGATTTAGAGAGAGAGACAACCTTCACAATCCAGTGAGAACAGAAACCCTTTCATACAGCTGTCAGTGAAGGCTCCACCTCTAGACCCACATGGGAGCCCTGGGGAGGCCTCCTGGAAAATGTGGGCCTGAGTTCTCTCTCCAAGACAAGTGCATTGCTGCAACAGAGCAGATCAAATATTGCTTGTCTTCAAATGTGTTACCTTTTGATTCCCATCCCCTAACTGGGGTTACCTGAGCATAAAAATTAAAAGAATGAAGAAAAACCAAAATATGCAAGAGACCTCTCTTCCCCTTCTTTCCTTTGCTCTCTCCCTCTCACCCCCACTAATATCAATTGTTCTGGTCCATGAACAAAATAGATGGAGTAGTAAATAATATCATTGAACTACAGAGACTTTTATTCATTCATTCATTTAGAAACAGGATTTCACTGTAAAGTTCAGGCTAGCCTTGAACTCACTTTGTGGCTCAGACTGGCCTCGAACTCATGGTGATCCTCCTGCCTCAGCCTCCCCAATGCCAAGATTACAGGTGTGTGCCACCACATCCTGCCAGAGGCTATGATTTTTTTTTTTTTCTTTCAGAACTGAGGATCAAACTTAGGACCTTGCACTTGCCTGGCAGGCGCTTGTACCCCTGAACTATCTCCCTGGTCCTGAGAGTATGATTTTTAAGTCGGTTGTTGTCTGTAGTGTCCCAGCTGAAGAATAGTTGGAAATATATTTATAGAGCATGAGAATAAAGGAATTGATGAGAAAGAGGCTGGGAATAACTCTTACTTCTTCTCATGATAATGATTAGTAGAGGCATCTCTCCTGGTTGTAAGCTCATTATCCTTTTGTTCCACTTAGCAGGCAGGCTGTTTTGCGTGAATTGTCATGCAATACGTAGATTCATGAAGAAGGAATATACTAGCAACTACTAGGTACTCTTATTGTTTTGTTCTGGATATTTTTCCTTTGGTTAATTATCAAGCGTCTGCTATGTAATAATCAATGAGTAGCTAATTGGAAGCAAGAGAGAATTAAATGAGTATTATTGAGATAGTGTTTTAATGAAAAGCATACATGTAATTCTGTGGGGGAGATATCACAAGAGATTTTATCTTTGGGGGCATTGTTGATGCCCCTAGTAAACTGGATCCAGCATGTGAATGCTTTTGCTTCTTAGTCTCCTCCTGAGGGGTAACCAAGGCAGAAACAGGGAGGGTGGCCACACCCCAGAAATGGCTGAGGAACCCAACCGGCCCTAACTGGAGCCAGAAGGTCTGTCAATTCCCAGCGAGTGAGGAAATGGTAAGCAAATGACAGCAGTTGCTTGGAGAATTAGGGAATGAATAACAATGCTTTCTGGTAAATTAACCATATTACATCATGCACAGGAAAGTGATGACGGTGGGGGGGGGGGATCCTGTTAAAAATGGGATAATAATTTTCCCACAACATATTCACAAAATGCATAATTTTCCTAGTTCAGTAGACTTTAGTTTGATTTAAAGTATGAACAGCTCCAGGACTGTTCACCAAAGCATAATTTGTGAGCTAATTAGGAAGGGGAAGAGGAATTGACTGTGATCAGCACAATCCATCGTGAGCCACGGCCCCGCTCCCTTCTTACCTGGGAATTTCAGAAATATTTGTTTGTGCATTCCTGAAGGTTGCTAAGTGAAAGAGCAAAACGTTAATCACCGTAGCTGCTAGCGCGAAGCCATGACCTCCCCATGGGGGTGGGGGGGAGCGAGGTCCCTTTCCATTGGGTAGTTTTCTGCTCTCATTCAAATAAGCACTTGTTTTTGAATACTAGGGAGAAAATGGAAATGGAGCAAAGCTACACTTAAAACAGCAAGTCAAGAACAAAAGCAATATACATGCAGCCAAAGGAGACCTTGGAAGATATACCGATAAAACAAAAAGCTGTGCTTGGCTAGAATTCTGTTTCAAAAATCAAATGCAAAATGGAGAGCATTGTTCCAACTATAAAGGTTTTTACAATCTATAATCCATCTAAAATGAAAAGGCACTTTGACAGTGTGAAGCTGCGCTGTTGCTGTGAATCATGAGACTTGCTCCTGACTGATGGAGCTTTTTCCAACCGCAGTGGTCAGAGGTGGAGTGGAATCTGCAGGTGCACTGGGCATCCTTCACCTGGACAGGGACCCTGTCACTGCATGTGAGTCTCCCTTTTCTTTCTCCTTCTCCTGTCCTCTGCACCCCCATCTCTCCCAAGGAGACTGTATTTGTTCATTACAGTCAGCCCCTAGGTCTCTACCCTTCCAGGTTGTCTGCCTCTCAGAGGCACCGTTTGTCAAACCCTTCCCGTGGCCTACCCTGCTGGCCTTATGAGGCTGACCTTTGAACCCCACAAATCTCAACACTTACCTCTCAGGTGCCCTTCTGATGGTCCTCTCCCCACAACGTTACCACTGGCCAAGAACTCATCAGACATTAGTCCTGTACCTGTGCCTCCTGCCACTTGCTGCAAATCACCTTTATGCAAGTAGAAAATCCACCCTGTCTCAAGACACGTTGCTCCCATCTGCCAGACAATGGCTGTAATAAATACACAAAGGCATGATGACTGGAATGTGGATGTGAGTGGTGCCCCTAGCACTGTGTTCCACACAACTGCAGACTCTATGTGACAACCCTCTCTAGGTTGAAATCACCCGAGCCACCCTGGAATGCTGCATTTAAAAAATCACAGCCACGCTAGATCAGTCCCATCTTTTTCATAACAGTTTACCACTTCAAACTCTAAGTCTTTCAGCCATTATTGGAAAAGACAGAGGCTCCAGATAGCAGTGCTTGTGAGGCTGACAGGCTGAGGTGCTGAGGTGTGGCCCTGCGGCCACAGTCCTCAGGCCCCGCCAGGCCAAGTGGAAGAACTGCAGTTCAAGCCCAGGCAGGGGAACCTTGGCAGGTGGGGAGATAGTTCAGCCGCTTAAGTGCCTGCCTGGCCAGCGCAAGGCCAGGAGTTCAATCCCCGTCACCCAAGCAAATTAACAAAGGGGAACCTTGGCAAAAAGCCTGCCCCAAAATTTTAGAAGTGAAAAGGTCTAGGGATGTGGCTCAGTGGGAAGAGTATTTAATGCCTAGTAAAAAAAAAAAAAAAAAAAAAAAGACTTGTTTTCCTCATATAGTTTGAACTTTTAGCTTTGACCAGCCAGCTAAGCAGGCCAACAGCTAAAACTACACTGAGCTGGCTTTCAGGAAGCAGCTAAGGTAGAAAGCCAGAGTCTGAATGCTGGGGTGCCCGGGCAAGGTGGGCGCGCATGTACGGTCGGCTGTGACCATCCCCGGCTCTGGCTGCCTGCTTTCTCGCTGATGGTCCCATCTGTTCTGCTCGCAGTTTCCCAGTCAGCACAAACTGTGCAGCCTGGTAATCTCTTGTTACATAACAAAACACCCCAAAACTCCAGTGGCAGAAATAGCAGCAGTCATTTAATTTGCTCACGAAGCTGTAATTAGGGGTGGGCTCATCAGGGACCACATCGCCGCTGCGCACTGTCAGCTGGGGCAGCTCGGCCTTCACCAGGCGCCCACACCTGGCTGCCACTCACACAGCCTGGGAACGGGGAGGAGACTCTGCCTCCCCACTCGGGCTCCATTCAAGCACCCCAGCGACTCATGGCCAAGTGGAGAGAGCTGCCCTACCAGGTCCTGACCAAATTTCAAACTTCTGAGAAGCAGAAATGATTTTGGTTTTCAGCCACTAGGGTTGGGACCATTTGTTTTGCAGTAAATGCTCACCAGAATATGCGGGCTCTCCCAAAGGTGCTGCACCTCGGTCCCCACATCTGCCTAGGGTGCTCGCTATACTGCAGCATCCAGGAAGCTAACTGCGGGGACCCCCCTTCCCTTGCTGCCGGGATCATGACTGTGGGTTAGGCTGCACCAGTGAACATTTCTGTACAAAGTCTGGAAGGCAGAAGCACGGCTGCTGCCAGTTTCCTGCAGCTTGTGGCCATCTCCTGCTGGGAAACAAGGTCAAGAGCCACCGATGTCCAGCCTCCAGCTTTGTAGGTGTCACTTAAAAGTCAGCTGCTGAGGTGACAGCAGCTGGGTTCCACGTTCCAACAGGCAGGCAGTGCATGGTGGCAGCGGAGGCCCACACAATTCCTGGTGTCCTGGCCACTTGCTGTCTTTTCTATTCTTTTCTCTTCTTCTCCCCTCCCATCCCCTCCCCTACCATCCCCTCCCGTCCAGCTAATATGTTCTTCATGCCAACAGTGCTGGCCACAGCTTTCTGATGTGAGGCCGCTCCCCTGGCAGACTCGTTCCACCACAGCCTGCAGCTCATGCAGGGTGCTTTCTCCCGGCCCTTCCACCAGGTTCCCAGTGCATCTAGTGTGAGGCAGCTCCCCTGGCAGACTGGTTCCCTCACAGTCTGAAGTTCATGCAGGATGCTCCGTCACAGTCCTTCCAACAGGTCTGTGAGGAACTCTTCTTACGGGAGGGAAAGAGAGGGAAGAGGAAGTAAAGATTGAAGATGTGTTATGTTTCCATACCAACTCCCACTGTGAGTGTCAAAGGTAGTACAAACATGCGCTACACTGTCTGAGGTACTTTTCTCGCATTGTTGGCACAAACCCAACACTCAAAATGAGGGAAGGAAAGGTTTATTTAGCTCACAGTTACTGGAGGTTTCAGTGCACATTCAGCTGGCTCCAAAGCAGACTGCCACATGACAGAGGGCAACCTTTCATGGTGGCGTCTAAGAGCAAGAGCACAGGGAGAGGCAGCAGCAGCTCCAGCAGCTAACTTCTCTTCCCTCCTTACGTTGAAATGCAAATCACCTGCCCCAGGGGAGGGGCAGCATCCACATCCACAATAATCAATTACAAATTTCAGAAGCTGCCCTATAACTGCAGAAGGCTTTGAGGGGACACCTAGATACGAACCATAATACACTAATAAGAATTTTTAAAATATCTTTTAATTCCTTTTTGCTTAGAAACCCTAGAGTAGCTTTTTTCCTACACTGAGCCCTGTGGTTGATACCCAGCTGAATCCCCAAATTCTGTCCCTTTTCAACCTTTCTTTAGTGCTGATTTACTTCTCCATTTGTTTAATCATTCTTTGAACAGATACACATGCAGTAGCTTCACTAAGCACCAGGAAATGTGCTGTACCTGAAGAAAAGTCTTTATTTTTCTCTCCTGCCTCAGCCTCCAGATTAGCTGGAATTACGTATGCCACCATATTTGACCTGGAGAAATTATCTCTAACTGCACAGACCTGGCCTTGCCCTCACAGGACAAAGACCCCGCAGGAGCTAGCAAAAGCCACCCCTGGGGCCCAGGCAGCTCCTGCTTACTTTTGTGAGTAAAGTTCTTCAGGAGACAGCTGCGCCTGTGCAGCTCTCTTGTCTATGGCTGATTTTGTCCCATGCTGGCTATGCTGAGTCACTGCAGTAGAGACCATCTGACCTCAGTGCTGACAGCACTCACCACCAGCCCATCTGAGAAAAAGTTCACCATGTCCCGTTTTAGACAAATTGGACTATAAGCCTGGAGTCACCTCCTCTGCTCAGCTGTTGCATGGGTTCTGTCCACCGACTCCTCGCACACAGCACCAAGTTCCACCAGCCCTGGTGAGAATTCTGTCAGCCCATCCTCACAGAGCCCATGCTCTGCTGGCCCTTGCTGCTGCGATGACCCTCATGGATCCTTGCTCCTGCCAGGCAGGTGCTTAGACAACCAAGCTATCTCCCCAGCCCCTAGCTCCTTTTTAAACTCCTCTACATACTACCTCCATCAAAGGATGAGCCCAGTCATCTTCTTTACACAGGGTATCCCCTCCTTTCCTTTCCACCAGCAGAGCTTATATAAGGGAGTGGGGATCAGACTATGGGAGCCAATCCCCTGGGTGCTGACTATCAAATCATCTCCGCTGAGCTGGAACCAAGACTCAGGAGACTGCTTAGCCTACAGGTTACACAGAGGCAGGTCCACAGTCAGCCTCATAGAGGAGCAGAAGACATGGCCTATGGGGAGAAGTAGCCACAACAGACCACAGGCCACTGGAGAGAGGGATGCAGACAGCTGACATCCATGATTTTGCTTCTGGAGGTCAGTTATGCTACCTGAATACCACTAGTTTGAGATTCTGTTAAACCACTGCAGTAGACCTTGAGCTCGTCCGGGGCTTTTCACTTGGTGACTTTCTGGCTTTAGCATCTGGCCAGCCTTGGGCGTCTCTGCCATCCCATAGTCTCCCATCATCCCTCCCATCATTCCTCTCTACATACTGGCTCTGCAGAGTGCCCCAGTGAGCCGCTGCTGCTCAGGAATGCTGAGCTCTGCTCCAGGCCTGCTCCTCCCCCACCCCTCACAGCTGTACCCCTGCTGTGGATGTGTCTGTCCCTGATTTCCTTCTTGCCTCAAAGCTCACTGAGGGTAGGAACTTGGCACACTTTAGGCCCTCAGCTATTACACTGAAGTTAATACAAGGGTTGGAATCCTAAAGTGCAATCCAAATTTATTCAATAAAAATGCTAGTATAAAACTTTTTTTTTGTTAAAATGGAAATAAAGTTAGAAAATGCTTCAGATTAAAGGGATGAGGATCAAAGGGCACTTTTTTGGCCAGGAGTTCTGAGACTTAGAGATCCAAATAAATTGTAGACTTTTTATTTCCTGAATTGATTGGAACCATAACACTGGGTTTGTTGCTGTAATATAAAACTTTCTGGTACTTTTAGTTGGGTACAAATGCTGTTGCCTCTTTACGTAAGTGTTAGGATTACTCTTGTCTCAAATTAAAGTGTGTAGGCCTATTGCTACCATCTGGAAAGCCTGATTCAGGAGAAGATGGCCATATTGACCAGGGAAGCTACAGAAACCTGCAACCCAGCTCCAGGCCTACCAGGATACAGTGTGTGTATCCCAGGGGGACACATGTCCACCTGGGGTCAAGATCCTGTGGTCCCAGGTCAAGAACAGAAAGCAGTTTCTCAGGAAACAGTGCCTAAAACACTGGCTGCATTTTGCAAATACGTAAGAGTTTCCCGTTGAGAATCTTGAGTACAGATGTCCTGGCAGCTGGTCCCTGCACTGGGTTGGACTCTGGGGATGCTCCTCCAGCTGTGTACACCCTCAGCCTGGTGACTCCTTAGTGCCTGACTGGCCAGCGCTCCCTCTGCACTGGGGGCCTGGGCTTGGGGTCTTAGGTCATGGATCTGTCAACTGCTTGCCCTGAGCCCAGGAAGGGATGGCTTACCTTCTCATCTAATCCTTGACTGTTCCGAGGCTTTGGGCACAATCAAAGTTCTCAAACCTGCTTGTGTGTGACCTATGAAAATCTTTAAAAAAGATGTCCAGACCCCTCCCCAGACAGAATGCCAAGAAGTTCTTGTTGAACATGTGTCTTAGTCTGTTCTTGCTGCTGTAACAAAAATACCATAGCTTAAGTGTCTTATCAAGAACAAAGACCAGGACCCAACAAAACACACCCCTAGGGCCCAGGCAGCTCCTGCTTATTTTTGTGTATAAAGGAGTCCTTTTAGGAAAGCTCTAATCTCATTACCAAGGACTCTCAAGGCCTTATCATCTTCCAAGGGCTCTGCCTCTGAAGACCATCACCCCAGGGCCAACATACAGGCTGTGGTGGGGGATGCAACTATCCATTCATAGCAGCATCCTCTCCCTTTTCTCCTCTCACCTTCTTCCTCCTAGAGACTGTGGCGGATGAACAGTTGCACATCTCACTCTTAGGTTCCTGCTAAATCCTGCTTGGCCAAGTGCCAGCAGCCCGGGCAGTCCTGGCCACTGCTTCACAGCATGTCCTAGCTGGCAAGCAGAGACCCCAAAGGGGACTGGTGGCCAGAATTCTCCAGGGCATTGCTGCAGGGATACCTTCCAAATAGGGAGGAGGTCAATTTCAAACCAACTAAACCAGGCCGGCCAGCATGCTTGTGTGCTTCAGCCCTGAGAGAATAAAAGGCCCCCTAGAAAGCACCACTCACTGCAGTGAAACCTAGCACTTCACCAGAGCAGCACCTTGTTGGATTTAGTGAGCCCTGACCTCTAGCAGAGTCCCCGAAAGCTGCAAACTTATGAGCCACCAAGGGTGGAAACTGATCACTGACCTTCACCCTGTTCTGCCCAGCTCGACTCTCATAATAACAATGCCATGTGTGGAGTGGTGTCCTATGTCCTGTTTCTGGGCTGGCCACACTCAGAACAACTGGGTTTGTTCCTTGGGCCCTCTTTTGATAAATATAAAGACTCCAGACTCTTTCCTCCAAGATGCATTTCTGCTCCCTAGGAGTGGGGACTGGGTCCAGATGGGGTGAGAGGCCCAGCAGAGGGCATCCTAGCCAGCACCTCCAGGAACTGCAGGACCTCAGGCCCATTTGACTTTTTTCCAGGCAAAAGCCTCCAGCAGAATGGTCCTCCTCCTCCTCTTGTCCCCAGGAGACACCCTTCCCTGTTAACATCTGCCCTGACCAGGTTACATGCTCTGCTCTTCCCTGACTGGCTGCTTTCTCCTCAACGGACTTGCTGCCTCAGGCACCTCAGAGAGCAAGGACTGAAAATGCTGTTAAATGCAGACTTCTGGATTCTTAGGACTTGGGAGTGAACCCTTGGAGGTTATATTTTCAGAAATGTAGAACTTTGCATCTCTATATGTTTTGAATAGATATCTATAAGGATTTCTCTTAGAGAAATATCGAGAAGGGAATTAACTCAATATTATTTTTAGGGGCCTGGTGGAATGGCTCAGTGGTCTAAAGCGCCTGCTTACGAAAGCTTGGGCTGCTGCAGGGACCTCGGTTCAATCCCCAGCACCACATGCTGTGCCAGCCCTGCCATCAGGGCAGGCTGAGCCGGCCATGAAAGTAAATAAATAAACAAACAAAAGTAAAAAATAAATAAATAAATAATAAATTTTTAAAAATATTATTTTTAGACAGTGTCTCTATGTAGTTTACATTGGCTTTTTTTTTTTTTTTAAGAATTTTTTTTTTTTTTTAAAAATTTTTTTTTTTTTTTTTTTCTTGTTTCAGAACTTTTGTTTTAGTTTTAGTTTTCCTTCCTCTTGTGGACACCAACCCTGCTATCCCCAACTGTTCTCCAGGCTCAGAGTTCTAACTTGCCTGTTCTAGGACTTGGCTCATGGCTTTAAGGTCAAATTTCAGTCTGTCCTTGGACCCCGGGTCATGGACCACAGATTAAAGGGGTCAGTGACTTCCTACAAATAAATAAGTGTTTTGTAGCTAAGTGGCATCCACACCAAGCCAAGCCTCTTCAAACTCCTTAATGTCACTGCTTTTCTCATGTAAGATGGCCAGGGTCGGGGCTGGCGAAATAGCTCCATGGCACAAGTGCCTACCTGGCAAGTGTAAGGTCATGAGTTTGAACCCTGGTCCTGCAAAAAAAAAAAAAAAAAAAAAAAAAAAAGATGGCCAGGGTAGTCTGAAATCGGGTATGTACCTCAATTTTAGACCATGGCCTTGTGCTGCCTGACAGCTTCTCCAGGGCTATCACACTCACAATGTTGCAACATTGCTCCATGGATTTCAAACACATGTGAAGCATTAGCAAATGACCCCTTCAGATTTTGCACTGCAAAATGATATTCTGATATTCTGTTATTCTGTTCATGGCAGATGTTAGTCCTTGGTCTCTATATTACATGCTCTACAAGATCAGGCTCCAGCATGTGGCTCTCTGCTGTTCCTTCTCCAAAGACTCAGTTTTTTTTTTTTTTTTTTTTTTCCTCTCTTTTTGAGACCCTATGCAGTTCAGGCTGGCCTTGAGCTTACTTTTGTGGCCCAGGCTGGTCTCGAACTCGCACCAATCCTCCTGCCTCAGCCTCCCGAGTGCTGGGATTACAGGTGTGTGCCACCACGCCCGGCTTTAAAGACTCAGCTTTGACCTGGCTTCCTTCTTTATCTGAGACAAGGGCCACACTGTGGTGACTTTGCAATGCCCACAGTACTCCTGCAATTCCTCTTGGGACTGTAGCCAGTCATACATGATTTCTGCTGTGATTCTTGCTGTCCAGAGTTTCTGGCTTAGGTTGATGGCCCTGGACATGGACATCTGACCAACATTTACAACCAAAACAACACAAGAACTTATTGTAACAGGTTCTTCCATGTTGAGGACCGCAACAATTATCTTGCCTCAGCAGGTCATATCTGCCACCAGCTATGAGGATTTGGGGGACAGCCCTCTGTCTGAGTCTGAAGAAGGCCACAAACTGCAGGACAATTCTACTGCTGACTCTTGTAAACCAAGCTTAAGTTGATCAACACCTATAACTTTATGCCAAGTTTCAACAGTCCAACAACCTCCTCTAGATCTTTTAAGCCATACTTAGCTAAGTGGGCAACATCTGTTTTCTGTTTTATTGATGAATTTATTGTTGGGCATTAGATCTTGCAAATCTTTCTTCTGCTTGATAAACTTGTAGAGTTGACACTATTAGAAGACAGTGAGATTACACAAGGTCACAAAATTTAGCTTCCACTTCTTTTCTTGTCAGCTTTTCCATCTTGTCATCATAGAAAATAACATGAACCTGACTGAGCTTATATTCTGAGGTCCCACAGTGTAAGAGCATTATTTTCAGTAACATGGTATGGTTCAAGTAAACACTGTAATTTCTTTCCTGAAGTGCTGGAAACTCTTTTTTTTTTTCAGAACCAGGGCTTAAACTCACAACCTTGCACTTGCCAGTCAGGCACTTGTGCCACGGAGCTATTTCCCTGACCTGTGCTGGAAACTCTTGGATGATTTTTTTTTTTTTTCTTTTATGTTTTTCTTGTTTCACCTTTATTTGCTTATTCACTCATTTTTATGGCTGGCTCAGCCCGCGCCCTGAGGGCAGGGCTGGCACAGCATGTGGTGCCGGGGATCGAACCGCGGTCCCTGAAGCCGCCCAAGCTTTCCCAAGCAGGCACTTTAGACCACTGAGCCATCCCGCTGGGCCCCTCTTGGATGATTTCATGGATAGTGTAGATGGCTTTGCTGGAGGGCAGGGAACTGCTGGTGGAAGAAGTGCCAACAGCAACTTCACACTCCAGAAGTTCTTTGGGATGAAACTGACCTGATTTCTGCTCTTAACCATAGCTCACGCACCATGAGTCAGCAGTCTTGCAGCCAGTGCACATCTGTGGACTGGTGAGCATCCCTGGGCTCAGTCAGACCCTGCAAGCACAGCTAGGGAGGTGGGGGGCCAGGATGGAATCTCTTCCAGCTCCACCAACCACAGTGGTGAAGGATGAAGACTTTGGCACCAGAAAGATTTTGGTTTCCATCTCTACCTACATGATCCTAGGGAAGTCACCTACTAAAAAGTTATTATTATTTCCTGCTGTCCTACTAAGCTAAGCCCTATTGAAACGTGTTGTGGGGCCATTGGGATGGCTCAGCAATCTAAAGCACCTACTTAGGAAAGCTTAGGTGGCCACAGCAACTGTGGTTTGATCCCTGGTACCACATGCTGCGCCAGCCCCATCCCCAGGGCAGGCTGAGCCGGCCATAAAAAATGAAACGAAACAAAACAAAACAAAACAAAAAAACATGTTGTGATCCATATTAGCATTTGGCTTTAAAAAGGCCAACAGTTGTAAGTCAAATATTTAAGGTTGAATTTATTAATTAGATTGTGGAGCTGTTTTGCAGCAGCGAAGTTCTCCAGCTTCCCTGTGAAGCGCCTGTTTCTCCCACTACAGAATCAAGTCTCAGCCCTCTCACCTGCTCTTTAATGCACCACTCACACCTTCTTCATGCTCCCTCCCATTCAAGGTTCAAAGAAAGTCACTTTATTTCTCAGTTTTTTTATTTTCTCCAAAGGAGAAAAAAGTAGTTAATTGGCATAATTCCTCAAAAGGATTTTAATTTGTAACAGTATAACTGAAAATAAATAAATGGAATTGTCCAGTAGTTTCATCCATTTCAATATTGTTTTTGAACTTTTTAAATTATGCCTATAGGAATGTTTTTAGGTGCTTGTTTGTTTGGTTTTTGCAGGACCAGGGTTCAAACTTACGACCTTGAACTTTTCAGGCAGGCACTTGTGCCATGGAACCATCTCCGCAGCCCCTTAGAAATGTTTTTAAATGAAGATATCAAGGATTCTGATAATAATCACTGCATAAAATTCAGCCTGAGGGCCCAGCAGGACGGCTCAGTGGTCTAAAGCGCCTGCTTAGGAAAGCTTGGGTGGCTGTGGGGACCGCAGTTCTATCCCCAGCACCACATGCTGCACCAGCCCTGCCCTCAGGGCAGGCTGAGTCGGCCATAAAAACAAACAAACAAACAAACAAAAGTTCTTTTTTTTTTTTTTTTTGGCGGGACTGGGGTTTGAACTCCCGACCTTGCACTTGCCAAGCAGGCACTTGTGGAACGGAGCTATCTCCCCAGCCCCCCAAACAAAAGTTCTGAAACAAGAAAAAAAAATTAAAAATTCTAAAAAAAAAAAAAGATTCAGCCTGAGAAATTTTCATGTTGAAGATGTTTGACAACACTGAGTATTTCTGAACTTTATTTCTCAGAAATTATCTTTTCTCCTTGAATTTAGAGAATCTTACTTAAAATGTTTTCAAGAAAGATAGCTCTTTGGGTGCTGAGAACACGGCCCCACGTGAGGAGCATTTATGTGGGCCGACTTCAGGCTGAGTCTGTGGTGAAGAGCACAAGCAGCCGCACAGACAGCTTAACTTGCTGGCATGGCCGCGGCAGACAGCAGCGATTTATGTCTCCCAGTTTTGGAGTCTGGATGTCTGAGATCAAGTCGTCAGCAGGGCTGCTGTTCCCTGAGGCTCCCGTCCTTGGCTTGAGGATGATCAGCTTCTGGCCATGTCCCCACAGCCTCTGCTCCGTGCATGTAATTCCAAGGAGTGCATTTCCACATCTGTCCTGCCCTCCTTTTCTCAGGACACCAGTTATGGTGGATTGAGGCTCACCCTAAAGGTTCATCTAATGACTGCTTTATTTTATTTTATTTCATTTATTTTTTGAGACAAGATCTCACTATGGCTTTAAACTTACTATTTAGCCCAGGCTAGCCTTGAACTTGTAGTGATCCTCCTGCCTCAGCCTCCCATCTGGACTTAATGTCCTTTTCATTTTCTTTTATGTTATTTTATTTTTATGTATTTGGTACAGAGTCTCACTATGCAGCGTGGACTCATAGTAATCCTCCTGTTTTCAGCCTCCCCAGTGCTGGGATTTCAGGCATGCACCACCACACCCAGTCTCAGTGGCAGGCTCAGTGCTCCCAGGAGCAGGGCTGGTGCATTGTGTGGTGCTGGAGATTGAACCCTGGTCCCTGTGCTTTCCTAAGCAGGTACTTAGTCCACTGACCTATGTCCTCTTTGAAGGTTCTATCTTCAAATACAGTCATATTTTGAGATACTAGAGGCTAGAGTTTTAACATAACAACTGGGGAGGGGGCGTGATACACATAATAAAAATAGACAAAATGTCTTTTAAATTATCAAAAGCAGGGGCTGGGAAGATAGCTCCATGGCACAAGTGCCTGCCTGGCAAGTGCAAGGTCATGAGTTCAAACTTTGGTCCCCCCGAAAAAAATTTATCAAAAGCATTATTGAGGGGCAGGCTGAGCTGGCCATAAAAATAAGTAAACATACAAACAAAAGTTCTGAAACAAGAAAAAAAATTAAATTAAATTAAATTTTTAAAAAGCATTATTGAGATATAATTGAGATAGCTTATTGGCTTTTTAAAATATTCTTTAGGTTGTGTTGCCATCATTGAAGTCAATTTGAAAACATTTTCAATACCCTGAAAAAACCCTACACCTTGTAACCATTTTTTTCACAATCCTCTTTCTTTCCCTGGTCCTGGGGATCCACTTATCTGCTTTCTCTATAGATTTACTTATTATGAATACTTCATTTAAATGGAATCATACGGTATGTAGTCATTTGTAGCCAGGCTTTTTCACTTAGTATGTTTTCACAATTCATTCATATTATCTATATGTTGTACTTAATGTTTTATTGGTGAATAATATTCAGTTATTTCAGTACCCAATATTTATTAATTCATCATTGAGTCTGATGGATGTTTGTGTTGTTCCTGATTTTTATGAATAATGTTGCTATGAGCATTCATGTGTATGGCATAATCCAAAAGATATTCTATCTTCCTGGATTAGAAACTTCAGGTTCTTAAAATATTACTTCTCTCCAAATACACTTATGTTTTTGTTTATTTATTTTTATGGCCGGCTCAGCCTGCCCTGAGGGCAGCGCTGGTGCAGCATGTGGTGCCGGGGATTGAACCGCGGTCCCTGCAGCCGCCTGCAGGTGCTTTTAGACCTCTGAGCCATCCTGCCGGGCCCCATCTCCAAATACACTTATGTAGGCCTGGCAAATTCCTAGCAAAAGCAGGGGAACTGACAAGATTCTTGAATGTATTAAAGAAATACAAAAGACTTAGAACAACAAAGCATTTTGAAGGATAACAAAGCTAGAGGACCCTTATTACCAAACCTGAAGATTTATTATCAAATCATGTAACAGAGTGCTACTGGAACAAGGACAACAGACTCGCCGAACAGAAATTCCATAAATAGATGGGTACATGGTCATTGAATTTCCGGCAAAAAGTCCCCCTGGCAATCCAATAAGGAAAAGGTTGATTTTTTTTTTTTTTTTTTTTTTTTTTTTTGTCTTTTTGAGACAGGGTCTCGCTGTGCAGTTGAGGCTGGCCTTGAGCTCACTTTTGTAGCCCAGGCTGGTCTCAAACTCGCACCAATCTTTCTGCCTCAGCCTCCCGAGTGCTGGGATTACAGGTGTGAGCCACCATGCCTGGCGAAAAGGTTGATCTTTTCATTAATGGAGTCGAATCATTTACACATCCATGTGAAAAAGTAAGAAACCTACATGCTTTCCTTACAGCACATACAAAAATCAACCTGAGAGTGGACAGAATTCCTAAGTGTGAAAAACACAACAGGAAACATCAAGTATCTTTATGACTCAGGAGTAGGCAGAGATGTCTTCTCTGCCACTGTGAAGGTATAATAATAATAATAATAATAATAATAATAATAATAACAATAATAATAAATTTGAAAATTTATACAAGTAAAGCATAATTTTTTTTTTGTCTTTTTGAGACAGGGTCTCATTATACAGTTCAGGCTGGCCTTGAGCTCACTTTTGTAGCCCAGGCTGGTCTCAAACTCGCACTGATCCTCCTGCCTCAGTCTCCCAAGTGCTGGGATTGCAGGTGTACACTACCCCATCCAGCTAAAGCATAAAGAAATGGGCCTTATTTAAAAACAAAAATATATACTCTCTGTTTTAGTACTACTCTGTTGTTGCTGGGACAAATACCCAACACACAAGCTTAGGGGAGGAAAAGTTTATTGAGCTCACAGTTCCTGGAGGTTTCGAGACGCTGTCCCCGCTTTATAGGGACTGGATTGGAGGCTGGGGTGCTGCCCTGTCCAGGATAATCTGCTCCACGCCTCCGCGTGAAACCGCCGCCTGGTGCAGTGGAGGGGACCACTCTGACAGGGCGTGCGGTTAGTGTAACGGTTAGCTCCTCTCTTAGCCACGCCCCCTCCAACCCCGCCCCTCCAGCCCCGCCCTTGACAGCCCCATGATGCACACGAGGTTTTGGGGGGACAACTAGATACCAACCACAGCACTCTTAAAAAACATCATTAAGCACACAAATAGGCAAGTCACAGATTTGGAGAAGATATTTGCAACCTATGTCTTACCTAGACTATATTAAAAACTATAAATCTAGGACCAGCGAGGTAGTTCATCAGACTAAGGGCCTGCTTAATAAAGCACAGGGGCCAGGAATGGATCACCGGCACCACATGCCACTCTGGTCCCACCCCCAGGTGCACTGAGCCAGCCACCAAGCCCAGGCATGGTGGCACATGCCTATCATCCCAGCACTGGGGAGGCTGAAAACAGGAGGATCGCTATGAGTCCCACCTGCATAGTGAAACTCTGTACCAAATACGTTAAAACAAGCAAAGAAGAATATGCTCATGAAAAAAGGAAAGAAAGAAAGGCTACAAATCTGTAAGCAAAAGACTACTTTAAGGGTCCTGGCAGGATGGCTCAGTGGCCTAAAGCGCCTGCTTAGGAAAGCCTAGGCAGCTGCAGGGACTGCAGTTCGAACCCTGGCACCACATGCTGTGCCAGCCCTGCCCTCAGGGCAGGCTGAACTGGCCATAAAAACAAATAAATAAACAAACAAAAGTCCTGAAACAAGAAAAAAATAAATAAAAAATTTTTAAAAATGAAATAGCACCATTAAAGAATTACAAAAAAAGACATTTAAAAAAAAAAAAAAAGACTACTTTAAGTTGGTGAATCCTCCAAAAGTCCCTGATAACAAGGACATCCTGACAGCCCATACATAGCACAGCAGAAGGCAGTCAGCAACATTGTTCCCTCAGGTAATGCAAGCTACCGTTATGGTGAAGTGACAACGAATGGCTAAGGCCAAAGCAATGACAGACCCAGCATTGAGCCAGGACAGGAGTCCTGAAAGCTCAGTTCTAGTAGGAATATTTATTCCACCATTTTGGAAAAGCGGCAGAAAGTTAAGCAGATACTTACCACCCTATACTTCAGCAATTCTACTCCTAGGTATTCATCCAAAATAAAGTAGTGCATGTATCTACAAAAGGATATTGATAGCAACTTTATTCATAATAGCCCCAAACTGGAAATAACCCAAATGTTCGACAGAAGAATGGATCAATGAATTGCAGCTAAATTCACACAGTTGAATACCACACAGAAGCAAAAAGAACAAAGTGTTGGTGCATATCATACTATGGACAAAAATCTCAAAATTATACTGTTGAGTAAAAGAAACCAGGCACAAAAGGCAAATTCTATGTGATACCAGGTCTATGAAGTCCAAACACAAGCAGAATCCATTAATGGCTTCTGCAGCAGTCAGGCTAGTGGTTATGACAGCGTGTGGGGTTAGTGACGTCCAGAAGCAGCACAGGGGAATCTTCTGGAGTGAGTGAAATGTTCTAAATCCTGACCAGTCTTGTGATTATAGAGGTATTTATTTCAGTAACAGCCAGCTGAGGTGTGCCTGCAGGACGGGCACACACAGCTGTGGTATAAACCATTCCTTAACAAAAAGCAAAACAAATTGAGAAAGGCTACTCAAAGAAAACTTAAATGTAGGTCTACTCCTTCCTACCTTTAGTGAAGTCTTTGTTTGTTTTAGGAAGGGTCTACAAGGTGTTCAGGGTCTTACTACTAGACTGGTCTCTTAATGATTTCCCTGTTTGTAGCCTGCCAAGAGCTGGGATTACAGGCGCGCACCACCACACCCAGTCTCAATTGCCATCTCAGCGTGCCCCAGGGGAAGGACCGGTCTGGCTGGCCTGGGGATTGAAACCCTTTAATCCACAACTATTTGGCCAGCCTACTCCTTCTTACATTTGCATAGGGAGGAGAATGTATCATTTCCCAAGTGCAAAATGGGTATAAAAGTGGCACCTCTCATGTCAGTTCACTAGGTATGGAGCATGTGGAGTCATCCAAAACTAGAAGCTCAATAAATGCTAACACCGGCACTTGTAGCATGCACTACATTAACTTCCTGTCCTCACTCGGCTGTGGTGGACACCCATGAACCTTGACAGAAACAGAAGCCAGGAAGACTGAATGCTGTCCACATCCCTACTATGAGGCTGGGGGAAAAGGCAGGTCTTTTTTTTTTTTTTTTTTAAATTTTTTTTCTTGTTTCACAACTTTTTGTTTATTTATTTTTATAGCCGGCTCAGCCTACCCCAAGGGCAGGGTTGGCACAGCATGTGGTGCCGGGGATCGAGCTGCAGTCCCTGAAGCCGCCTAAGCTTTCCCATGCAGGCGCTTTAGACGACTGAGCCATCCTGCCGGGCCCCCGAAAAGGCAGCTCTTGACTCACTGCCCAGTGTTCTTTCCACCTTCCATGCTGTCTGAAGAAAGGCAAAGATTGCACAATAAATCCATTCTGCGTTTATTTTCATGAGTTTAGTCCTCTGTGTCTGCCAATAAATCTGAGTACTCAGGAATTTGTAAGAGAGCCTCTAGCATGGGGGAGGGGAGGGACTTTCATTTGCTTCGGGTCCCTTTTCCCCTTTGGATTCTGAGTACAAGAAATGAGTTACCTTCTACATGCCTGGTTCTACCAGGTATGGTGGTGCACACCTATAATCCCAGCACTTAGGAGGCTGAGGCAGGAGGATCGCTGTGAAGTCAAGGCCAGCTTGGGTTACACAGTGAGTTCAAGGCCAGCCTGAACTACATAGTGAGATCTTGTCTCAAAAACAAAGACAAAAATCTAACTGACTAACTAACTAAATGCCTGGTTTTGTTCTAAACACTTACACACATTAAGGCCAGGATCTCCATTTTTTTTTAATTTTATTTTTTTTTTTTCTTGTTTCAGAACCTTTGTTTATTCACTCATTTTTGTGGCCAGCTCAGCCTGCCCAGAGTGCAGGGCTGGCGCAGCATGTGGTGCCGGGGATCGAACCGTGGTCCCTGAAGCCACCCAAACTTTCCCAAGCAGGCGCTTTAGACCACTGAGCCATCCCGCCGGTCCCAGGATCTCCATTTCATAATGGAGAGAACTGGACAAAGAGCTTGAGCGGCTTCCCCAGGGTCATATGCTAGTAAGTGGGCAAAACAAGAAACTCAGTGTAGACCTAGTCCCCCTGCTGCGCTGCCTCCTCTACAGCTTGGTTTCTTAGAAGTCTTTTGCCATCAATAATCAGCCCTAGAGCCCCTTTGCCTCCTCTGTCCCCACCTCTCCCTTCTCAGTACTGAGGGAGCCAAAGCACCTTAATTCACAGCTTTCCCTGTGGCCCTATCAGATGCCCTATGACCTGGCCTCCTCAGTGACCCCTGCCTTGCCTGAAAAGGCCTCTTCTTCTTCTCAAGATGATGCTCCCTTCCTCCTCCCTTAGACCCAGTGGCTTCACCTTTGTGTTGTGAGGACCACGCTGTAGCACCCGTGGGTGCTACAGACAAGTCTGGGTTTGGGCCTTATGTGTGTGAGAAGCCCTTCCCCTTGTAGACCCGAGTCCCTCTCCTTCACAAATGTCAGCCTATGCAATCCCGCTGAAGCAAGAATGAAACTGAAAATGTGTATAATGTGTATGCAGAGGCCCTTCTGAGGGCAAAGGAGCTGATATCAATTTAGTACGGAAGGCCCCTAGAAATGTTAGATTTCATGAGTTTTTTTTTTTTTTTTTTTTTTTTTTTTTTTTTTTTTTTTTTTTTTTTTTTTTTTGTCTTTTTAAGACAGGGTCTTACTATGCAGTTCAGGCTGGCCTTAAGCTCACTTTTGTAGCCCAGGCTGAACTTGAACTCACACTGATCTTCCTGCCTCAGCCTCCCAAGTGCTGGGATTACAAGCATGTGCCACTACGCCCAGTTCAGATTTCATAAGTTCTTTTAAAGTCTTTGTTTCAAAACAAAATTCTAAAGTATGACCATGTAGCTATGCATCAGAGACAAGAGAATAAGAGTCTCTTTTTCATCTGTCCCCTCCTCTGCCTCCTGCTCTTCTTCCTCCTCATCTTTCTCCTCCTCCTCCTTTTCTTCCTCGTCTTCCTCTGCCTCCTCCTTTTCCTCCAACCCCAGTCTCTCAAGAGCTTGCCTACCCTCCAGCAGGGTGTCTGTTGGAGTCAGAGGCGATGGCCTTCAGTGTGGAGCAGCCTGCATAGTATGAAAGGCAGTTTCTGGCCTAGGATTCAAGTTGTTGGGTGTTGCCCTGCTCTCTGCACGTTCTTGTTCTGTACCTTGCTGAGCTTCCAAGGCCTGCGTTAATCAATACCCTTTGCAGCCCAGTGAAGGTGCGGAAGGGTCGGGGATGTTAAACACACCAGCGTAGCTGTCTGCCATCACAGGAAACTGTGCTCTTTCCAGACCTAAATTCATGTCCATTCTCCATAAACTTCATACTATGCTGTTAAAAGTGATTTAACACTTTTTCATGAGGTGCTGCTTTACAGGATGCAGAACTTTGGGAGAGCAGGGCCGTCGCTGCTGTTGTCATATAAAGAACTCTCTGAGGGCTGGAGCACTTGTCCAGATGACCTGGCATCACAGAATCCTAGGAGATAGGCCCTCCTAGCACAGGTGTGAGGATCGGCAGGAAAGCTGGACCCCCACCAATGCCAAAGGCTGCACAGGTGGGCTGAGGTAGGGTTTGCAGATAGGAAACCCTGGGCAATGCCACTCTTTTTCACCCATACACACCAGCAAGAGCCCATATATGTTGGGAAGTTTGTCTGAAGTGGGGAGTGTGTGTGTGTGTGTGTGTGTGTGTGTGTGTGTGTGTCTGTATCTGTGTGTGTTCATATGGATACAAAATACATATTTAAGCCAGGTGTAGTGACACACTTCTGTGATTCTAGCACTCTGGAGGCTGAGGCAGGAGAAACACTATGAGTTCAAGGTCAGCCTGGGCTACAGAGTGAATTCAAGGTCAGCCTGAATTACACAGCAATAACTTGTCTCAAAAAAAAAAAAAAAAGGCTACTTAGTGCCAGGGATATAGCTCAGCAGCATAAGTGCCTGTCTGGTACATGCAAGCTACCAAGTTTGATCCCTAGTGCCACAAGCAAAAAGGAATATTTAATCTAAATATTCATACCTAAATAAGGAAATAATGCATTTTGCTAAGTATTGGTAAAGGGCAAACAAGTTCCTTTCAGCTCCTGTTTGCTTATCAGTGAGGCTGAACCCAGATGCTGGGTGCCTTCCATGGGCACCTAGTGTGGCCCAGGAGTCCAAACCTTGGGAGCAGGGGAGGAAGCCCCTCGTTCATGAGATTCTCCTGTGTGCCTCCAAATCAAGCCTGTTTCCACCAACACAGTCTCGCAGAGGTTGGCACAGAAGAGCCTTCCTGGAAGCTCATCGTCAGGAGGCCTGGGACTAGGAGAGGAACCTGACCTCCATGCTCTGTGAGCCCCCGCACTGCACCATGGGAAATTATTCAGGAACTCGGAAATCGCACGTTTCAGAGACATGGGGCCAAAGAGGCTGAAGGACCAAGCAGCACCACTGGACAAGCTGATAGAAAGGAACGGTGGAGAGTATCGCTCTGCTATCTAAGCTTTGAATCAAAACCAGTCAAGGGAGTTAATACTAGCTTTAGTAACAAAAGTCTCTGAGGTCTTAGAGGCTTCATGCAATTGTGCCACGTCCAGTGTGAGCTGAGGAGCTTGGCTAGGTGTCTCCCCTCAAGCTGTGACTCAGGCTCCTTCTAACTCGTGACACCATTATCCCTATTTTCTAACAGGAGCACAACTAGAAATGACTTTTACTACCCCTGCTCCCGTTCCACTGCCCCAACTTATAGCTTGTTCCAGCTAGAGCCCAGAGCTTAGGGAATGTTGTGCCTGCATGAAATGCAGAAGTGAAATTTGCGGGAGTCTACTCAGTCCCAGACACACGTAGGAACGGAAGTGAACCTGTGCTGAGAGTTCAAGGCCTGTCCTGCCCTCAAGCAACATTTAATAATCCCATTCAGCCCTAACATACATGCACGTCACCCCCTTGTGAGATAGTTAGAAAACACACAGGCTGCAAAATGCTTTCTCTATCCTGCCTCATCTGGAGCTCTAGCATTAGAAATCGGGTTCAACATAGCCTCAGTCTTTTAAACTATGTAGCAGTTATCAGTTTAGTGCCTCCCCATGCCACATTCATCCTTTGTTGTATACTTTTCAGAAACAGACTTGGGGTTTTTAGTGTTTTTCCTCTGAAGCTGACATCATGTTAAGCTTGTGAGTAATGGGCACAGAAGTCTCTACTTTTTCTTTTTCTTTTTCTTTTGGCAGGACTGAGATTTGAACTCACAACCTTGTACTTGCCAGGCAGGCACTTATGCCACAGAGCTATCTCCCCAGCACCTGGTCCTGTTTTCTTTTTTATTTATTTTATTATTGTTATTTTTTTTTAAAGAATACCAAATGAAAACAATTAGAAACAATACAAAATTTTGTTAAACAATGTAATAGGAATTCAGCAATGGCTGTTGTATTGCATAAAGTCTTGGTGTTCTTAGCAGAAATGTGGGCATAGCCAGCTCCTAGAGCAGGTGTTCTCCAGCGCCTGGCTTCCAGAATGCATGGTGGTCAGCAGCATCCAAGGCCCAGGGGCTTTCTGGCTCCTCTCTCACCTGGGCTGGGTTTAGAGCATCTTGCAGTAAGCTCTAACCTCGCAGGGCAGAGTCCCAGCAGTTTCAACATGGTGGCATCTACAGTCCCCTCTGGAGTACCACAGGGTCCCCTAAAGCAAGGTCTGTATTTCAGCCCCAGTGGGAAGCTTCCTTTGGCATCTAACTCAGCTCTGAAAGGGTAGTGTTGCTCTTTATCTGCCATTATATTCTTTAAAGTTCTCTTTATTTCTTCCCGTCTTTGTTACTTTAATCCCTTGTTAGGGTAAATAATTCTTTCTCTTATACTTTCCCTGGTCAGATGACAATGTAGTTTATCCTTCTTAATTTGGCTCAGACTGAGGTAGGTTGCAAATGTCCTTGAGGGTGGAATTCACAGCAAATCAAGGACAGACACTAATGTATATAATGGTTTGTTTTGTTTTCCGGGGACTTAAGAAGGCAGTAGGTGTTCCTCCAGGCTGAGCCAGGGGTCAATAAGAAGAAAGACCCAAGGAGGGAGGATGGGAACCTCCTGGTGACAACGTTGCCAATGTCACAATCTTGCCACAGGCTGACCATGGCATTTAGTGTTATCCTTTTTTTCTTTTCTTTCTTTCTTTTTTTTTTTTTTTTTTTTTTGTGGGGCCGGGATTCGAACTCACAACCTTGTACTTGCCAGGCAGGCACTTGTGCCACGGAACTATCTCCCAGCCCCTAGTGTTATTCTTTATTTCAGGGCAAAATGTCTTTGGTTGCCCAAGGTCAGCCTAACAGCACCAGAAATAGAATTATGTAAAACATGAGTTCTTCTGGCTAAAGGACGAATGGTGCCCTTTGATAAGCTCAGTACATTCCTCCCTCAGTTGTTCCATTTCTTCATCATGCTGCATTGCCATATAAAACCTAAAGCCCGAGCTGTGGACACCATATTCTCCTGAGCAGAGCTGGGCTCCTCCCAGGGCACATTAGCTCCCTCCGACAGGGAGTAATTATCTTGAGGCTACAAGGAAAATGGGAATGCGGCATGATCGTCGGCAAGGAAATAGCTCTGTGCATGAGAGGCAGGGGCCGCCTTGCTCCAAGAGTTGCTGAGAAGATGACGGTGGCTCCCACTTAAGAGGTGTGCACATGCCTTGGTGTTTTGTTTCACTGAGACAGAGTCTTGCTGTGTTGCCCAGGTTGGGCTTGAACTCCTGGGCTCCAGAGTCCTCCTGCATTAGCCTCTGAAACAGCTGCAGCTCTAGGAAGACACTGCACCACTACCCCTGCCCAGCATGTGGGGACTTAACTAAAAGCTGGAGCAGAAGCAAGGCAAAGCTCCCATCAAATTTTTTCAAAAAATATTTTCATCAAAGTAATATATCTACATGATTTAAAATCAGATGGTGGGGCCCGGCGGGATGGCTCAGTGGTCTAAAGTGCCTGCTTGGGGAAGCTTGGGGGGCTTCAGGGACCACGGTTCGATCCCCGGAACCACATGCTGCACCAGCCCTGCCCTCGGGGCGGGCTGAGCCGGCCATAAAAATGAGTGAATAAACAAACAAAGGTTCTGAAACAAGAATAAAAATAATAAATAAAATTTAAAAAAATAAATAAAATCAGATGGTGGGCTGGTGAGATAGCCCAGCAGACTAAGTGCCTACTTAGGCAAGTGCAGGGGCTGGGGCTCAATCCCAGGCACCCTGGGTGTGCCAAACTGTGCACCGAGACCCGGCGTGGTGGCACACACCTGTAATCCCAGTGCTAGGGAGGATGAGACACGAGGATCACTATGAGCCTGAGCTGTCTAGTGAGACCCTGCACCAAATACATAAAAAATTAAAAAATTAAAAATAAATGGTACAGGAGAACTTGTTTAGCAAATTAACTGTCCTCTCTTACCTTTCTTCTCCCAATTTTCTTCTAGTTGTAGAGTTAGACCTTTTTTTTTTTTTTTTTTTTTTTTTTTTTTTTTTTTTTTTTTTTTTTTTTTTTTTTTTTTTTTTTTTTTTTTTTTTTTTTTTTTTTTTTTTTTTTTTTTTTTTTTTTTTTTTTTTTTTTTTTAAGTATAGCATTCAATTTATTATTTCTTTCTCAAGAGAGTTTTCTTCAGTCCCTTTAGACCCAGCTCCCCTTACGTGGGCTTTGCTAGAGGCTATGGGGCAGCACCAGCAGGTCTAAATCAGTGAGGAGGTGTTCGGTCCTTGTGGGCTTAACGAGATCGATTTCTGACCACAGCTCACACAGCAATGCAGCTTCACATACAGCTTGGGAAGCATGTAACTACTGAAGACACTCGCTTTGGAAATGTTCCTGACACCAGTGGCCTCCACTACATTCCGAATGACAAATGTCTTGATGGCCTTATCCTCGGACACGCACCGGGCCCAGTTCATCCAGCGAGTAGGTTGCACATGACCGCGGCCCTTTTTGGCAGGACTGTTGTTCCTTCTTTTTTCATCATCTTGGAAAGGAGGGCCTGAAAAGTTAGACCTTTTTATTAACGCCTTCTTTATTAATTTAATGGATCTGTGGGAGCTAGTGGTCCACCATTTTGAAAAATAAGCTTTCTTTTCAACATTGATTTCTTTTTTCAAAGATAAGAATGTAAAAAACAGAGTCCTATATTCTAAAATTTTCTAAGCCAAGGCATATACTGGAACCATTTAAACATCTAATAGAAACACACTTTTTCCAACTAGTCCTCTCAATCTTCTGGGTTTTTCTTTGCTCTCTTGGCCACCTGCAGCAAGAACCCAGCCTTCTTGTCCCCATCTATCAGGTGTCCTTTAGATAAATACTGCTTAAACTTCTACTCTTATTCAAAATTTTTAATAGAGATCAACTATTACAATAAACAGACTCTAATATTCTGAATGAAACAAAAATAGCAGCATTTCAGGCAGCATAGGTAGCTGCATTCTCAAAGTCTTATGTCCTGCCAGGGGAGACACTAGGGCAAAGCAGGTAGGCCCAGAGCTGGGGTGGGCATGTCTCAGGTGTCAGGCCCCCCTCCTGAAGGAGCCGCCCCATCTCACCTCCCAGGGAGGCTTCCTGTGGAGTACCTCACCTTTCTGAGGGAAGAGTGGAGTTCTGGGTAGCACCCACAAGAGAGAAATCAGGCTAAAGTCATCTTCATCCAACCCACGCCTGGTTGACCCGACTATGTTCATTGTACACTTCACCCTGATTTGCATTTTCCCCCACTGCAGTGACATCCCCTCAGACCCTGTGCACAGTCCCCAGTGCACCTGAGCTGCATTCTGGTTCATCAACAGCACCGCCCTCACAGCCATTAGTCTGTTGCCTTCATCATTAGGAATTGTTTGAAAGACAGCAAAGGAGAAGCAACTTACAGAATCTACCTCTATCTGGACCACTACCAGTCACAGGAAGGAAAAGAGCTGGGACATCTACTTTTCAGGGAAAAATGCCATCAAATCTCTATAGTACAAAATACATTTTAGCAATCAGAGCCAGAATCCAAGAGCATAATAAAAGCAAATGAAAATGCTTATAATTGTTCATATTTTAAATGCCTTTTTTCCTGCCAATCTTATATCCGTTCCCAGAGAAGCAAAAGCTGCCCACTCTGCCAGCGCCTTTGTCAGCTGCCAGCTGTTCCTTCCCTGGAAAAAGGGTCAGAAGGCTGCGGGTAGCTAATAGCCAGCCAGAAGCTGCGAGGAAGCACAGTCCCTTGTGGGCTTTAGCTGCTGGCTGATTGTCAGCAGAGAACTACAAGTTCTGGTTTGATAAAAGCCATTATAAATTTCAAGCCTTCTCCTTCTTTTCCCCCCACATGTTCTCTAACACTGTCATGTGCTCCAGATGAAACTCTGCAAGCACTCGGCCTTTGTTCTGCCTTGTTAGGCCCTGGCAGCCAGAGTCCCCTGTAGGTCGTCACTGTGGGGAGGGGTGGTGGGAGGTGGGGCTGAGGTGGGGAGGTTGGAGGAGAGGGCACTGGGGCTACGGGAGGCCACACAGTGCCCCCCGGGCACACGTGCAGCCCTGTGGGAAGTGAGTGCCACAGACAGCGTTTCATGCTCACTCTGAGAAACGGCCTCAGACTCTGCCGGGGTCCATGACAGTCAGAAGTGGGTGTGGGATGTGCTTACAAGTTACAGTCATGTCTGAAGCCCCGTGAAATGGAATCAATCACTGGCTCCCTGCACCAGGCCTAAAACCCAAATTTTACACTGCCTCAAGGCTCGTAGCTGCTTCCCCAGGCCAGCAATTAAGAATTAACCTTCAAAGCCGGGAGTAGTGGCCTGTGCCTGTAATCCCAGCACACAGGAAACTGAAGCAGAAAGAACACTGTGAGTTCAAGGCCAGCCTGGGCTACATAGTGAGTTTAGGACCTACCTGAACTATGTAGCAAGACCCTGTCTATATAAAAAAGAGCTACCTTCCGGAGATACATGGAGCCCAGAGCCCCCCAGATTTTTGTCGTCAGGCAGGAGGAGTGGGAGGGGCACTGCAGGATGGGCTGTGTGTGCATTTCAAATTCTGATGCTGGGGGCTGTCACGGCAGTGAGTCAACACTGAAAAATAAATCTCCAGCAGAGACTGGCTTTGAGTTAAGGTGAACGCACTATAAATTTCAGCTGCTTAAATTAATCACTCACAGCTTGTTGTGAATATTAATCCCAAGGAGAGAGCTGGCTTCCTTCCACTCCATCAAAAACTGGTGAAAACTGAAAACTGCAAAACATTTGAGGTCAGGTGGGGGAGCTATTTGGGAGCCACGCATTGACACCGGGTCCCACTTGCAGGCACAGCTGGGCCTTAGTCTGCACACCTGTCCCCCAGAGGGCTCCAGGGACAGTGCAGGAGGGGACTGGCCTGAGGGGTGCAATTGAAAGTGTCAGCATTCCTAATGTGTGTGTGTGTGTGTATGCTTTTTAATTTGTGATAAACTATATGTACCATAAAATCTATCTTTTTTTTTTTTTTTTTTTTTTTTTTTTTGTCTTTTTGAGACAGAGTCTCACTATGCAGTTCAGGCTGGCCTTGAGCTCACTTTTGTAGCCCAGGCTGGTCTCCTGCCTCAGCCTCCGAGTGCTGGGATTACAGGTGTGCACCACCACGCCCAGCTAGTAAAATCTATCATTTTAACCACGTCCAAGTGAATAATTCAGTGGCATTAAGTACATGCATGGTATTATCCAAACACTGCCACCAGCCTCTCCAGAACTTTTCCATCATTCCAAACTGAGACTAAATCCGTTATGGAAATAGTAACTTCCTGTTCCCCCTCACCAAACATTCCACTTCCTGGCCCTAGGGATGTGACCACTCACGGCATCACACAGAACTGGAATCATGCAGTATTTGTCTTTTTGTATCTGGCTTATTTCACCTAATGTAACATTTCCAAGGCTCATTCATGTCATAGCATGGGGCAGAATCTACTTCCCTCTTAAGGCTGAATACTACACCGCTGTATGTACCGTGCCATTTTGCTGTATCCGCAACACTGCTAATGAACACTGGGCTTGTTTGACCTTTCTGCTATAGTGAGTTACACTGCTGGGAACGTGGGTATACAAGCACTAGTTCAGGTCCTTGCTTTTTGTACATTTGAGACTACGCTCAGAAGTAGAATCGCTGGGTCATAAGGAATTTTATGTATGTTTTGAGAAACCAAACTGTTTCCTAATTTTTTACTGTTCCTAACCTGTTTGAAGGAAAAAAAAAAAAAAACACTGCATAAAAGAAAAGATGATCTGGACATGGTGGCACATACCTGTGCCCTAACGCTCGGGAGTCTGAGGCAGGAAGATCAAAAATCCAAGTTCCATCTGGACCACTCAGCAAGACCACACTTCAAAGTAAGAATTTTAACTGTGTTTTTGAAATTTGCGTTGGTACATGTTTTATCGGTACATGTTTGCAGTGCATAACGATCACATTCACCGCAGGGGGCTGGTGCTCACACACAGCTCAGCTTAATCCTCCTTGCCTACTGGTCCCCTCCCCTTCCCAAAGTACAAATAATGTGAAAAGCAAAATAAAATAAAGATAATAGGAAACTGGAAGAGAGCTTATTAAAATAAAAAATTCAAAAGGATTGGAGATTTAGCTCAGTATACAGACACCTAAACACACACACACACACACACACACACACACACACACACACACACACCCTCCTCTCCCCAAAAGAAACAGAAAGGTGGAGGGAGGATGGTGGCCTCTTGGGGCCTCTGGGGAGCAGCACTAGTCTTGGTGGTAGATGTGCTCATGGAACTTCCTTATCTTAATGAGATATGGCTGGCTATGAAGGATGAGATTACCAACCGTTAGGAAGGAAGCAACATTACCACCAGAGAAAGGGATAGATGGCACTGTCTCATAAAGTAGAAAAATCTTGTCTTCCCTGGGTGGTGCTGGGCCCAGTCCAGGGCTCTGAGAGGAAAGAAGAGGTCTCTGTAGAGAGAGAAGTCACCACCCACAGGTAAAGGAGATAGTGAGATATTCAACAAAACGAAGATGACCGTGAAGCTCACAGTGCCTACTTTATATTATTTCCTTGATTTGCCAAGGCATGTGATCCTCTCATCACCCACACATCTTCAGCTCAAAGGTGCTGTCTGCAAAGAAATTGTGACCATGACTCTGGACCTACAGGGAAAATGGGAGGGACAGAGAGGTGATGGGGCGGAGGGCTCTCTAAGTGTCAGGGAAAGTGGGCTATACCCAGATTTAGGGGAAGCAGGAATTCAGAGTGTGAGATAGCTGTGGGGTGCATCAGAAGTCCTGCAGGAGATGAGGCAGAGTGAGGCCTGTAGCCACTTCTAGCGGATATCAATGGTCAAGGTATTTCCAAAGACAGAAGCAAGACTGGGAGCTTTCCAGGTACTCCAAAAATGACATGTCTTTGCACAGTACCAGAACCTCCTGCTGGAATACCTGAGCCAAACTTGCAGGATCATCAGCTGGAAGTCACTGTGAATGTTCATGCCAGCTCCTTCCCAAGATTTGCCCTCTCTGGGCAAAACATGCAACCTGTACAGCAGAACTCTGTAAACCCTATGAACTCAGGACTTATAAGGGAATAGTTTTAATATAGGACACAATTTATAGGATTATGTTATAATATTTACCAAAAATGTCAAATGCAGAAGAGTACAGGAGGTCTGTCCACACACTGGAGACCCAAAGAATCCAGCAGAGGGCCTAGATCCCATGGCGGAGTCCTTAATAAGTGTCCAAGTCCCTTCCTGGTTCTTGTCTCAGTCCAATAAGTCTAAACTTACAATCCTAAAACCGCATTATTGAAATTCCACCAAGTTAATTCCAATGTACCACTCCCAGCACAACCCAGGGCAATAACAAAGATACTAAGACATATATATATATATATATATATATATATATATATATATATATATGAGCCAAGGGGCCCTAAGTCCAGCCATGAAGATGGCTTTCTGGAACCAGGAGAGCAACCCAGGGCTGCACTCAGGTTTTATGCAGTGGAGAAAGGGGGTTGGCTTGAGAAAGGGAATTGTGGAAAGAAGGTGAGCACTGTGAGCTGGGCTAGGTAGGTAACCTGCATTCACCTCCGCCATATTCAGAGAGGATACGCAGAGGAAGTAATTTGTATTATGCTATTGAGATAATATCTAATATTTTGGGGATCTGGTGCTTCAGCTCTGATGTGTAATCTTTCACATCAGGAAAGTCATAGCCTCTATCTTGAGGCTCGATCCCAGCAGACAGCGTGGAACATTGGCTCTTTGTCCTATCTCAGCCTGGCTCATTTAGAAAGCAGCAGGTGTGGGTTATCAGGGAAACACACATGCCATTGTTTTTTTTGTTGTTGTTGTTGTCTTTTTGAGACAGGGTCTCCCTATGCAGTTCAGGCTGGCCTTCAGCTCACTTTTGTAGCCCAAGCTGGTCTCGAACTCGCACCAATCCTCCTGCCTCAGCCTCCTGAGTGCTGGGATTATAGGCATGCGCCACCACGCCCGGCTGTCACATGCCATCTTCAAAAATTACCACCAGTAGGGGCTGGGAAGATAGCACCATGGTACACGTGCCTGCCTGGCAAGTATAAGGTCATGAGTTCAAACCCTAGTCCTGCCCCCTACAACAAAAATCCCCTGTAAAAATTACCACCAGAATCTCAGCTAGACCAATACATACTGCCTGTGAATCTTTTTTGTGTGTGTGTGGTACCCGGGATCGAACTCAGGACCTTACGCTTGCCAGGCAAGTGCTTATTCCACTGAGCTATCTCCCCAGCCCCTAGACCAATACACACTGTTTAAGGCCAATTGAAAGGATAATAAGAAGTCCTAACCAGCTCTGTACATTTCAATATGAGGAAATATGGTCAGGATCAGTCAAAATGGAGAAATTTGCTCTTCTTTCAAGAGGAGCTGTTCAAACAGTCTGCCACACACGAGTCCAGTGGAGGACCTAGAGCTCATAACAGTGTCTTTCAAGAGTCCAGTTGGAGAACTCAAGCCCACAACAATACTCATGCAAGTCTGTGTTTAGAATTTGCCCTAGGAAGGCCCAAAGGTCAGGGGTGGAAGCTATAAAGTCTATGCCAGTAGGCTGAGGGTTCTGCACTGGAGCCAGGGCGTGACTCTCAGGGTAAGGACCAGCGCTCCCCCAAAAAGAATTGCAGCTCCCTTGGGTAACGGTAAAGACCAGTTTCCTTACTTATAACAGCTGAGTTCATATTGGAAAAACCAGCACGACAAGCTTCTCCAGGAGAATCAACAGCACACCATCTTTCCCTCCCATCTTCCTTTTATACTGTTGGCAACAGTCCTCAGGTGGGCCCTCCATACCCAGCACCATGCTCCTCAGTTCAGCTAGGTGTTACAAGTTGGCCATTAGTTAAACCACCACATGAGCACTGGAAGACACCAGATAGCTTAGCTTAGATCTACCTTCCCATCCCTGAGCCTCATCCCCAAGCAAGTCACTCCTGGGGCAGGGTGTCCTTACATGAGGCAGAGCAAGGGCTGGCCTTGAATGTGAACTTGCTAAGACAGCCACCTCTCACTGTGACAGACCATGAGAAGTGTTGTCTGCCTTACGAAGGCCATTTCGGGTATCAAAACTCTGATTTTGAGAGCCAGGCAGAGTTGCCTCAGACTTGGTCTCCATCCATAAACACATAGGAGAAGTTTCTTCAATTCAAGCCTTGAAGCAACAAAAGACTCAAACCCACAGTCTATACAGAGTCAGGTGTGTTTTCATTTGTCTCCAGCTATGCTTTTATACAATAAAAATAAAGATTCACTGTCATGTTTCCAGGTAAGTCCTGTTTCTCTTTGCTAAGGGGCTGCCAGTGATTCTAGCCTGTGTGACAGAGAAGTAGGCACTGGTTCCTTGGACTGGGACACTTTCACAGGTCTTGTCTCATTCTCACCCCTCCTGGCATTGGGACAGGGCCTTCAGGCTCCTGCCTGGCCTTCCTCACCAAGCCTCAGCCTTTTTCAGTGCAAATGGAAAAGAAAGCAATGGCTGGCTACCGGGGTCAGTTCCTGAGCTGTATTTCTCAGCTGTGGAGGTACAGGATGGGAGGGCAGTAGGAAGCAGAGGGCAAGTGGCTTCATTGTTCAGGAAGATACCTGCTTGGTTATGAGAGCAAGACTTCTTCTCCCCCATCCTCAGCCCAGCAGAGTACAGGTGGCGAATGGACAGAATCTGCATGATGGGATGGCAGAAACCAGAAGATTCCTGCCAGGGTCTGCTGAGCCCTGCCCAGAACACAGCAATAGGGTCAGAGCACACAGAAAGAAGGCTGAGGCCAGGGCCTAAAGAGGACAATGATTCCTCTGGGGAGAGATCCTTCCTGGCTGGCAGCACAAAGCCTACTCAGGGTAGCAGTACCTGCTAGGGCCTTGTGCTTTCAGCCTTAGTCCTCAGACTGTAGCTCATAGGCCAGCGATCTGATAATCTATCAGCACTGCAGTCCCAGCACCACCCCAGACTTGCTGAGCCAAGAAAGAAAGAAAAAAAGAAAGAAAGAAAGAAAGAAAAAGAAGGGGAAAGGGGAAAGGCATACATGGGATACCTTGGATAATTGTACTGCTGATTTCTGTTCGTCTTTTGGAAGGATCAGTTAACGCTTGAATTTTTTTCTCTTTTTCACCTTAATTTTATTTTTGACCAATTTTGCATGTTTACATCTGATAATTTGAAGACAACAATATAACAATCATTGTTAAATCCTTACTATTTTGTTTAGTGAAATTTTGAATTGTTTCCAATGGGTATTATAAAATACTTTTTATTCTCTTTTCCATTTATAAGTAAATGGAAAAAATGATAAAAGACCCCAAGCCATTTTTATGTATAATATTTTTTCCCAGTGCTAGGTTTTGAACCCAGGGCCTCACATACATTGAGTGAATGTTCTTCCCAAAGCTGGCAGCACAGAATTCAAACATGGGCCAGGGTGTTCACACAAGGTCTCTCATACATAGAACATTAGGAAAGGAGAGGAAGGTGAGGAATGGAGCCTCCGTGTGACTTTTGCTCCATCTCTGCAAACATAGGAGGCCTCCAAAATGGAGTGGCCCCACATAGCTTTCAGCTCTTTCCTGAGTCTGATTAAGGATGACGATCCTATGTTAGCATCAAGCATCTCCATCCTTAAGACCAGGGCTATGCACACCAGCCTGGCTGAGGGGCTTTTGGGAATGAAGAAGAGACAGGACTTTCAGCTGGAGAAGGGAGGAGGCGAGAGGACGGCAGAGACTCAAGCTCAGCGAAAAGATCACAGCAAGACAAATCGGAGTCAAGTCAGAGTTTTGTGTGACATTACATATAGAAATATAGATCCTCATGTTTTCAGAGACCTACATTCCTTCCATCTGGTTGCTCTCTCATCTCTGGGGTGTTGCTTTGAACCGCAAGGACCTCAACAGCCACCACCACCACCACTATATCCACATTCTAACCAATAAGAAAGCAGAAGGGAAGTTATGGCTTAAATTCTTATAGTTCATTGGTCAGAATTTAGCCATGTGGTCATGGCTACCCATGGGGAAGGCTGGATAAAGAGGCCATCCTTGTGGGGAGCCACGTGTCTAACAGTAGGTTCTGTATCTGTGGCAGAAAGAATGGATATTGGGGCTCGCTTCCCAGTTTCTGCTGTGGATATCAACAACCAAAACTGTATCCAGAGGCACCAAGCTGGTCTAGTTCCTTAAAAGTGTCCTGGGGAGGGCCTGGCAGGATGGCTCAGTGGTCTAAAGCGCCTGCTTAGGAAAGCTTAGGCGGCTGCAGGGACCGTGGTTCGATCCCCAGCACCACATGCTGCTCCAGCCCTGCCCTCAGGGCAGGCTGAGCCGGTCATAAAAATACATAAATAAACAAACAAAAGTTCTGGAACAAGAAAAAGATAAAAATAAATAAATAAATAAATAAATAAAAATAACAGTGTCCTGGGGAAGGCGAAGAACAAGTCACCTTGTTTACCAGGCAACCCACATGAGCATTCACAAGAAGACATGCTTGTCTGGCACTGGGACATCTTCAAAAGCAGGGGCCGACAGAGGGAAGAAAAGCCCAGTGGGGATGTGAGGCCCTGGAACGCTAACAGGAATACCCATAATCCTCCCTGGATACCCAGACCCTCTCTGGAGGAAGAGGGCAAATACCTGCAGACAGAGTCATTACTGGCAGGACCACACTGCAGGAAACTGAGGTAACTTGAGTAAGGGGGAGCATCTGCCTTCTGCTAGGTGGAATGTGAGTGCCTGAGGAAAGGGACAGTATTGCAGAAAAATTGGGGTGATGGGGTTGTGATTTTGAGGGCGGTTTTTTTTTTTTTTTTTTGTATAATCTAAAAGTAAAATCACTCTGTTTCAAAATATGTGGGGGATGGGTTACTGAGTGAGACTGAGGGAAGGAGAATCAGCCGGCCCTGACTTCATAAGCTGCAGTTCTGAGCACATCTTTCTTAGAGACAGCACAGCTACCCCTGTTTACCCCTACTTCTGTGTGTGTTCTGCTGCCTTCTGTCAGTGAGGCAAAACTGCAAAGGAAAACCTTTTCAATTAATATGTAGGATCTGGGTTTTTTTTACTCCTCCTGTGAGGAAGGTTATCAGTATACAGGCAGCAAATTTTTTTTTTTTTTTTTTTTTTTGTGGGACCGGGGTTCAAACTCATGACCTTGCACTTGCCCAGCAGGCACTTGTGCCTCAGAGCTATCTCCCCCAACTCCACAGGCAGCAAATTTGGAGTGAGAATGATGCTGATAATACTTGATCTTTAGTATGATGTGTTCAGGGCAGGGTGGCCCAGGGCAGCACAGTATAGGCAAAAGGTCCCAAGCATTTCCTGCTTCCAGTGTCACTGCTGACACTAAAGGACTCATTACTCAGATTCTATTGTCAGAGAGCTCCAGCTGCCACACCCAGATGCTTGCAGTTTAGGGTGTAACCAGTAGAGAAGAGGGATGGAGAAGTGCCTGGGAGTGACAGCTGCAAACATCTGCCCCCCTTTTCCAGGATGTGCATAGCTGCTGATAACCAAGGGTGCAGAATCTGGAAATCAGGTAGCCAGACCTGCTCAAAAGAACAGGGCTTAGCACGAACCGTCTGTGCAGTCCTCTCTCAACCCTCTTCACAGCCCTGAGGATCCACCTGTCCACTATCCATCGCCTTCTCCTACTGTTGTGCCTGTTTCCACCTCTTGGTGCATTTCTTGGGTTCTGCTTGCCTTACCTGCCATCACCACCCTCTAGCTCTTCCCTGTTTGCTCCTAAAGTCCTAAAAGTCCTTTAATATGGAACAAACCTTTCATTTCATACCAGGTGATGAGACTTACAGTGCAAATGCCCCTCAGAGAGGTGGAACACATTTGTTTTAAATTCAGACCATGTAACAAGTAAAAATTAATGATCTTTTTTTAATCCTTTTCCTGAGACTGAATTTCAATAGGGGAAAAGCAGAGGAGGGAGCATGAACATCAGAAAAGCAGTGTTGGCAGAAGGGCAATCTTGAGAAAGAAGAGGCTAGGGCTGCCCGAGAACAATCCCATGGCATGGCACATGCCCCTCAAACCCCTCTGCTCCCCCTGAGCATCATGCCTCAGTATGCAGGGATTCCTATTTGAACTCAAAACCTAGCTGTGTGGCCCAAGCAAGCTAGCTCAAGTCTCAGCACCTTAATCACTTGACCTAGCTATTCCCCTTCTGGGTATTTTCCCCAGAAGAATTAAAAACATTATACCATAGCAATATATGTGCACCCATACTTATAGCGGCACAATTTGTAATAACTAAATCTTGGAAACAGCCCAAATGTCCATCAACCAAGGAACGGATAAAAAAAAGATGTGTGTGTGTGTGTGTGTGTGTGTGTGTGTGTGTTTAAATACAGTGCAGTATGCTACTAGTAACCATACTCATATGTGAAATAAATTATTCACACACGTGTAAGCATTGTGTCGTCTTCCTAGTGTAAGAAGCTGAAAGAAAATAAGAGCCAAAACATACAATATATTGGGATATGGGAAGAAACTGTTCATGAAGAAAGAGAAACATGCATGGGGGAACGGCGAAAGGAATGGAAAAGGAAAAATAAATATATATACAAGATAGTTAAGATAGCTATACTGGGCCCGGCAGGATGGTTCAGTGGTCTAAAGCGCCTGCTTAGGAAAGCTCTTAGGTGGCTGCAGGGACTGCGGTTCGATCCCCGGCACCACATGCTGCACCTTGCCCTCTGGGTAGGCTGAGCCGGCCATAAAAACAAACAAACAAACAAACAAAAAGTTGTGAAACAAGAAATAAAATAAAATAAAAATAAATAAATAAAATTTTTTTTTAAAAAGATAGCTATACTACTAATTTCTAAAGCCAATTTACAAAATCTCCAAAGTCAACTAATATAGTTCGTTACAAATAAGGTTTGCAGGGGCTGGGGAGATAGCTCCGTGGCATAAATGCCTGCCGGGTGAATGCAAGGTTGTGAGTTCAAACCCTGGTCTCACCAAAAAACAAAACAAACAAAAGAAAGGTTTGTGCTTATATTGTCTGGTCAGTTTTTCATGCAAGTTCTCATAATCTGAGCAACTACTCTGAAGATAACAATAAGCAATGTACTAGCCATTGTTTCTCTCCATATTGGTTTGGAATTTTGTATTATTATTTTCAGTGTTTTTTCTCTTTAATAAACCATTACCCCATGCTGCACTGGCCCTGCCCCTGGGCACACTGAGCCACCCACTGAGTCCAGATGTGGCGGCGCACTCCTGTAATCCCAGCGCTGCAGATACTGGAAACAGGAGGATCACTAAGAGTCCCACATGCATAGTGAGACCCTGTACCAAATACATAAAATAGAAATAAATAAATGTAAAACTAAAAAAGAGAACCCTACCTGTACAATAACAGTGATGAAAACTATCTTGCAAGGCTGCTTGGGGAATTTTTTTTATTAATTGTGGTGAGGTGCACATAACAAAACTTAAGTATCTTCACCATTTTCAACCATACAGGGGCACAACTGCACACAAGGTTCCAGTATTTCCACATCCTTCTCAGTGCTGACGTTCTATATTTTGTCCAAGTAACCATTCTAATTTTTTAAATGAAAACATAAATAAAACCACCATAGCTATCTCCAAAGTCAAGCAATTGAATAAATCCAATCAGAGAAGACTTGGGGAATCCTGTAGGACTAAACCATACCAGCCTCGTGTAGAATAGGACAGACACATGACCCACCTCCCTATTGATGTTGCTTAGAAGAAAAAAAAAGGAAAAGAAAATTCTTCTCTTTGGACTAAGAGGAAGCAGATGCACACACAGTCAAATGTTCTGCAATTGCAGTGGGCCACCAGTGAAGCTTGTAATGTTGGAGGCTATTGAAGCTAAGCCTCCTAAAGCTCATCTCACCAACACTGAACTCTGTAGAACTATTGTGAGGACAATATGCAATATGTCAACTTTCAAAAAAAGAAAGGGGAAAAGAAAAAAAAAAAAGTAATGTTGATTTAATGTGTTAATGTTTAATTGTTTGATCAATCTCATATACCTATATGTATTAAGCTAAACTGATCTGATGATGAAAATATGTAATATAACCATTGTTAAATTTAAACAATAAAAATATTAAATCAAAAAAAAAAAAAAAAAAAAAAAAAAAAAAAAAAAA